>CM062295.1:319385372-319621698 GCA_031216915.1 Pictodentalium vernedei
GGATTGAATAGATAACCCCAAATGTTCCCAGCCCTCATCAGATTCACGCTGGAGATAGGGGATGCCTACAGAGCTGGAAAAGTTGTTCAAAAACTTCTTAACAACACGCCAAAAACTGCCGAGGTTCCGTATCATGAGATAAGGAATCGTCAACGTTTTCCAAATACGCATTTTTGGCAAATTTTTTCATGTTGTTGACCTTGTTCCTGGCTGACTTATACTTTGCCCATAGTTGGGGCTTATTATTTTTCAAGGCTGATTTCCTTAGTCGGTCGCGGTGGCGTAGCTCTCTTCTAATGGCGCTGTCAAACCATGGTTTGTCATTTTTCCTCGCTGTTATTGTGGAATTGGGAATGCAATGTTGTGCTATTTTCAAGAATTCAGAAACAAAGTTGGATACAGAATAGTTTGCTGTTGGGGCTTTACATATTAGATTTTCCCAGTTTGTTTCAGCTATCATAATATTCATTCTTTCAAAATTGGCTTTATTGTAAAGCCAAACGTCTCGTGTGGTCACAGATTTGTTGCAACGTGAATGAGAAATGTGGGCATATGTAGCTCTATGATCAGATAACCCCAGTTCAAGTGTTCCTGAATTGACCACGCTGACTTTTATTGAAAGTTCCCCGGCTGAGAAGATAGGATTTTTTTCAATTTGTTGGCAAAGAAGTAGGCAACAAACATGTTTTGGCAAAATGGAGTAATTTGTCAAAAGATTCACATTTCAGGTTAGTTAAAAAAAAATAAGTGAAGGAATGAGAACAGGTGATGGTTAAATCCGATCTCAAGTACATAGCTAACCCATACCTCTAATCATGAGAAGATGCTGAAAATCCACGTGAAGAAGTGTAATGTCAGATCGTGACTAATCATTCAGAATACATCAATCATATAACGGTTTATCCACCAGAAAGAAGTACAGTACATCGGAGAATAATGTAAGCGGGATAGCATCTCATTTTGCGATACATTCTTGGTATTCCGCGATGCCCAGTATCGGGAACACGAGCACAAATCGACATGAATCGAATGTAAATAAAAAAAGTTCGTAAATTTCAGCCACTTCCTGGAAACGTGCTTTAGATATTAGAAGTAGGAGAGGAATGGACTGGGCCAGATTGGTGGGACCTCGTCGGGAACCTCGGAAGTGACGTCATAGTCACGTGACCTAGTTTCGTCATGTTTGGTTGTCATGTTAACCTGCGTGAGTGGCCATCTTGTGACGTCATCACAAAAGTGATACGCACCGATGTTGTTAGAGTGACACGTGTTTCCGTCGTCCATTTTGTTTACTGGAGGCCGTCATCTTGGTTTCTATGGTAGCACGTAGTTGCTAGGAGCTTGAAAAGTTCGAAAAAGAACGGGTGTATGTTCGGGGAGTGTGTTCGATTAAACTGGAGTAAATTTAATTACCCGGAGACTGGACAATCATTAATAAATTTTGGGATATATGTTTAATACTTCACACAAGAAGCTCATAATCTTTCTTAAAAAATACAGAGAAATAACATGCTTTGTCATGTTGTTTTTTGATCAATATAACCTTTATGTTCCATTGTATCTCTTTGAAGCTGGCCAGACAAAAGGCAGTTAACTGTATTGTTTAAAGGTGTCAAATCGATTTAGCTCAAACAAAGGCCACCAATAAACACAAAGTTTTCAACAGTTTCTATGTGACAGGTTGTGAAGACAATTGAAATTCAATCTCTTTTACTTGTTAATAATGCTTGACAATTTTCTCTATTGAAAATAAAGAAAGAAGAAAAGGGAGTGGGACTTCTTATTTCAAATCCAATACCTAACAGCAACAAGTTTGAAACTTGAAAAAGTGGCCTAAACCATAAATCAAAAATTAATAATAATAATAATAATAATAATAATAATAATAATAATAATAATAATAATAACAATAATAATAATAATAATAATAATAATAATATGGGAGGCCACACATAATCTTTCTTTTACGCCCCCCCCCCCCCCGCTCACTCCATTGAGTAGTTCTACATTAACTCCCTTGCTCAGTTAACCAAGATGTAGGAATACCTAGTCACCTGCCTATTTTTCTATATATGCCCCAATTAAGCATCAAAAATCAAAACTGAGGGTCACTTTTCTAAAAAATCTTTACACTCATGTTTGTGACTAAATGTATTTGGAAAGTAAATGAAAAGTAATTGAAATTACATAGTATTTTCCAATGTAATTAATTACTTTTCAATTACATGTACCTGACAAAGGTCTCAATTACACGTTACACCCAATTACTTAGAAAACATGTAATTAGTTACACTTATTACAATTACAAATTACAATTACCCCAGCCCTTTCGAATCAAAATCACCAAAAACAACACCCCCGAATCACTGAAACGGGTTCGCATTCTTCCAGAATCGTTATTTTTGTACAAAAATAAGGCTAATAAGAATAAATCTAATTACCCAAATAGACAGAGAAATACCACCAATCAGCCGAACGAACTTTCATTGACTCGAATTTTCCACAAAATCCTCCTTTTTGTAATAATAGGCGCGTCGTTTGTATGAGAGTAACTTGATGGTTCAGATTCCTGCAGAATCTTTTCTGCCTATCCCGATCTATTCTGTGTTTTATTCTTTTCTTCCCTGGCGTATTTTGCCTATTACTGACGCTATTTTGACTATCCTAGAGTGTATCTAGTCTTTCCACCTATCTCTGGACCAGCCCCGATCTCTTTCCTCTTCCAAGTATGATATCACCAATCAGATTGCTTCGTTTCCCGCAGTCTGTACATACCCATACCGAGGTATCACCTCTTTGTATAACGAAGTCCTATATGATTACTAAGGCCAAGACTCAAATGAGCAGGAACAAGCATTGCTCGAACGACTCAAATCACGTCGAGCAAATAAGCCATCGAGTAATTACTTGAACGAGTGACTGCTCTTACGACTCTTATCCTCAGCTGGGTATTCAACAAGCACGTTCCGTGGCACCCTACTTCCAGCACCCCTAACTAATGAACGACTGTCCTTCGGCATAGCATTTTGTATGAGGCCATGAGACATGGGGAAATCCCTCAATGAACTCTTATCTTAAACCCATCTTATCCTTATTTGGAGTATTGAAGGATCTTCTTCCACGTAGAAACTAAAATATTGCAATATGTGTTCGAGCACCAGGCGCGTAGTCAGGAATCTTAAATGGTGGGGGATACCAGGGTTTTTTTCACGGGCGCGGGGTCGAACGTGATATTTGGAAGGCCGTTTTGCGGATGGGGTCGGACTTCCCCTACCTCTAACATGGACCTCCAGTAGGGGAATATTTACTTGGCTTCCCTCTCGGACTGAAAATTGTCATTCAATCATTAGAAAATGCTGTACATTTCTACCCCCCATGGGGTAATTTGTTACACAGACTTTTAAAAGAAAATTATTCCCACCACTTTCGTACTTTTGAGCTTGAAGTTAGTTGACAAAGATTTTCCTTGTGATGGGCTGCTATTTGTCATTGTGACACTGAATCTATCTATTTGATATATTTGAAACAAATCAACTCTTTGTGAGAGACTGCTTTAAATAATCCCTTTTTAGCTCACCTGACTAAAAGTCAAGGTGAGCTATTCTGATCACTTTTCGTCCGTCGTCTGTCGTGAAAGTGGTGTTTGGGTCTTTTTCTCCCAAACCATTGGCCACATTTTAATGAAATTTCATATGAGTAGTAGTTATATGGGGCATTTGGGTTTTTCTTCAAATTGGGTTTCTGCTCATATTGAGGAGGGGTGGAACCAAAATACCCCAATTTAAAAAAAAAAATCTTCTCATGAACCAGCTGTAGCAGAGACTTAATATTTGGTATATATCTTCCTTTTGAGGTGTAGACTCAAGTTTGTTCAAGAGAAGTTCGAGGGGCAATATTTGTCGTCGTTACGGGAGGGGCAAGAATTTTTGCCAATCCCCAAAATTCTATTTTCCAAACCGAGAGGCCCATTTGAATCAAATTTTTTATGAAATATTAATGGGTCATAAGTACTTGATTTATGCCAAAACTTTTTTCAAAATGCCCCGTAGGAACCACATGAGCTAAAAAATAGAAAAAATTTCAAACGCTCATATCACCAAAACTACACGGCACTGAGAAATCTTATTTGGTGTGAAGCTTCCTTAGGATCAACAGAATGGAATGGTCCTAAAAAATTGCTATCGGTTTTATCATAGGGTACTTTTTCGGGACTTTGAAAAAATGCTGAGTCAACATGGTTTAACACTGTGGGTAATGGGGAGAACATTTAAGACTCTTCATCTCCCAAATCACTGCTCCAAAAGCTTTCAAATTTCACATATAACATCTTCGGAAGTTTGTTTCACAGGTGTGTTATAACCAAGTCCCTAGGTCCATATTTGGGCTCTCTATGGGAGCTCAAATGTTTAAATTATTTCAGTATGAGGAATATTCTTTAAAAATCTTCTTCTTCAGATCCACCAATCAGAATCTTTTGATATTTGGTATGCAGCATCCTTAGGGGGATGAGATTCAAGTTTGTCCAAGCCAAGTCTCAGGATTCATATTTGGGCTCCCTGTGGGAGCCCGAATTATAACTTAGTTCAATATGAGGAATTTTTTTTTTAAAATCTTCTTCAGATCCAGCAGTCGGAATGTTTGGATATTTAGTATACACCATCCTTTGGGAGGTGTGATTCAAGTTTGTTCAAGCCAAGTCTTTGAGTTCATATTTGGGCTCCCTGTGGGAGCCCGAATTATAACTTAGTTCAGTATGAGGAACATTCTTTAAAAATCTTTTTCTTCACATCCACCAGTCAGTATCTATTGATATTTTGTATACAATATCCTTAGGAAGATGAGATTCAAATTTGGTAAACCAAGGCCCTGGTTTCATATTTGGGCTCAAATTATAGCGTAGTTCAATATGAGGAATATTCTTTAAAAATATGTATCTTTAGATTCAGTAGTCAGAATCTTTTGATATTTGGTATACAGCATCCTTGGGGGGGGGGGGGGGGGGGGATTCAAGTTTGTTCAAGCCAAGTCCCTGGGTTCATATTTCAGCTTCCTGTGGGAGCCCGAATTATAACTTAGTCCAATATGAGGAATGTTTTTTGAAAGTCTTTTTTTTCAGATCCACCGGTCAAAATGTTTTGATATTTGGTATATGGTTTTCTTAATGAGGCAGATGCAAGTTTGTTCAAGTCAGGACCCTCGGTTGATAGTTGTCAGTGTCAGGTGAGCGCTCTCATGCCCCTTGGGGCCTCTTTTTCATAGATGGATAGTTTTGACACTCTCTTTATTAAATGCCCTCGACGATGGAATCTCAGCTGCAAACTGACATAATACCGACGAATCTGGATCCAGGGGAGTCGCTAAGAAGGGATTGGCAATGTGCCCCCCCCCCCCCCCCCCCCAAATAGTTTTTTTCCAGTCGGGATATTTTCGTCCGGGTTGTTGACTAAAATATCAATTTTTCTCGCGAGTAATCTAGGGCCCCACGAAGCTTCGAGGCTGCGAACCTCCGAGGATGCACCTTGAAACTATTGATTGGTCTACCCCAAATAATGAATATGGATTCTTCTAATTGCTGCCATTGAACAGGTATGGAAGATACCACTAGAGTTCAAAGGGTTAAGAGTTCATAGTTATTCGCATTCGTTTGCGTCACTGAGTAAAGTTTGGAGAGCCACCGAGTTTAGTTTGAGTAAGTATTAGACTTGGCGTATGGTAGCTTCAATGGCAATTGGATGTCTTCCCAAGTCCACGCGTACTGCATGATTAGATTTACTTACTTCAAGAACCCGTTTGCAGAATTTAATGTTTACATTTTCACAGGGGGGGGGGGGGGGGGGGGGCTAGGGTGTTCAGCTCTATCAGTCACTTCCAAAGCCCATATTTCACTACCCTGAAGAGTAAAATGGGTTTAATCAATTTGGAAAAGTAGCATTTAGACTTGAATGATTTAATTTAACAAGTGAATAAAGTGCCTTTCGGGCTTTGAGGCTTAACTTGAAAATCATACATCATCAGAGTCTCCAGTCGGATTGAATAAATGTGTTCAGAAGTTAGAACACTATGCGGATAAAAACAAACATAGTGTCAATATCAATAAAACAAAATGCATGATTTTCAAAAATAGAAAAGATCCTATTGTATTGGAACAGCGAAATTAGATATCGTAGATCAATATAAATACTTGGGTCTTGAATTCACATACAATGGAAGCACAAAACAAGTTCAAGAGAATTTGAGTACATAAGGATCGAAAGCAATGTTTTTCATTACAAATTCTATCAGAAAGTCACTTGACTTAACTCTTGATGTGAAATGTAAACTTTTTGATAAATTGATTAAGCCTATTTTAATTTTATGGTTGCGAGATATGGTCGCCAGACCTTAATACTCCTTTTGTGGACACTACAGCCTGTGAACAAGTCCACTTGAAATTTTGTAAAGAAATATTAATGTTGAATAGAAAAGCATCTAATCACGCAACACGGGGAGAGGTTGGTAGATATCCTATTGTGAACGATGCTATCTTACATCTCCATAAATATGTCAATAAATTATCCAAAATTGCTGGCGATAACATACTCTCCGACTCATTCCATGAGTTACTCAAATGTAAACTTCCGAAAACTTGGATACCTCAGTTATCTCGTTACAATTTCAAAGTTTCCGATGCTAATACGTTAACCAATAGTAATGAAAAATGCCTGAAAGATGTACTAGAATCTCAGCATAGAGAAAGATTTACTAAAGATATGTTTAATGATGACAAAATGAAAGGCAGTAATAAGTTACGAACGTATCGATTAGTTAAAAATGAATACAAGCTTGAACCTTATCTGAAAATCACCAGATCTCGACAGGCCCGAGAACTGTTTACTAGACATAGGGTTAGTAACCATAATTTAGAAATAGAAAAGGGCAGACATAAACAACCCCCAACACCTCTAAATGATAGGAGATGCCAGGTGTGCGATACCGGTGAAATAGAGAGCGAAACGGGGTTCAAAAAAAATTATGAAAGAAAACAAAGAATTTGAACAATTAAATGATTCTTAGAAATACTATTATATATTGAAAAACTGTGGTAGTAAATCGATTAATATTATTTTTAGCATGATCTGGTCATTCTTCTGTTAGCGATATCACCTTGTAAAAGAAAAAGGTCATTAGTACTTTATATTATACATCATGTTTACTAAGTCTTCTTATTTGTTATGTTTGTATTGTACAACTGCCATTATGGTGTAATGCATTCAACTATTAAACTTAAACTACACTACATTTAGTTTTCTCTTTGCCAACACTCGGATTGTTTAACGAGGCATACGCTTCCAACTTTCTTGGGCAGTTTTGGAGTCTTGTTGCATTACAAGGTCATCTGCGAAAAGCAGGCCGTTTAATTGGCAACTGTTTAATAGTATCGGACTCCAACTTTCATCAAATACTTTTACAATGTCATCAATTAAGATACTAAAGAGGGTCGGTAAAATGTTACAGCCCTGCCTGATTCTGGTTGTCGATGGCTCAGGATGTCCAAGGCCTTTATTTGTTTGGTTATAACAATTCGATTGACACTGGGACGATGATATTTGAAACTTTGCTCCGTTATTCCGTTTTATTGTAATTTGTGGAAAAGTATAGAATGATCTGTGGTGTTGAATGCCTTTCTAAAATCCACAAAAACAGAATACAATGGCTTTTTTTAATTTCTTGTATTTGTATATTGCAGTTTTCAAGATAGATAATTGTACAAAATCCTTTCCGAAATCCATGCTGATTATTATCACTAATCAATTTATTTTCTTCTAGAACACGTTAAGGGGACGTCCAACCTAACTTTGGTCAAATTTCATGTAATTTTCTTTCAAGTCTAAAAAATGCCCAAAATGAATAACCCCAATAAATTATATACCAAAATTCTTGGAATGAAACATAGAACATGTGGAAACTGAAATTTGCCATGGAATTGCTGCCATGTGTAAATAGCACCACCTGAAAGTCTGCTGTGGCATAAATAAGAGAACAAAATTTTTACAATAAAATACCTCAAAATAAAATAACAGCTGTATTCTATAAACATTGAAGTACATACTCGAAGAAATCTTTTCCTAATTCATGAAAGTAATAAAGATTGAGACCAAATGTTATAAGTGGAGTGCTCACTGATTGAAGGCAGACATTTTATTTTGTTTATGTTTTGATTTGGGGAGTTCAACAAAGGTCAACTTGAAGGAGTCCACCAGAAGAAGTATGGAATGACAAAAGAGTGTCTCCCAATATAAAGATGTATGTCACTGTGGTGGTTTGGAAAGAAACTATGATATTCTCCTATGTAGAATGCACTGCAAAGTCATACATTTTTGTTGAATAAATATATTTACAAACCCCTTTTATCCCATGCATCAATTTGATAGTGACTAAATTGTTAAATTTGTCTGGTTTATCAATAAGTATAATAGCTCTGTTTACTCTTGGACACCAATACACTCATGATATCTCTTGGAGAAGAAATAAGGGTAACTTTAACCTGTCACTGCAATAAACCATCTAATGTACTTAAAAGTACATTTTCATTCAAAACACATCAAAATTCAAATCAACCTTACATAACCATTATTGCATGTACTTTCCCCAAGGAGGCTTATTGAGATCAGAAGGGCACATCCAGAGGGTCTCACATATTTTTTTCAAGAACGCAGTACACAAAGCAATCCCCAAAAGGTGACAAGTGAGCTCTCCTTGACACAAAAAATTTCCCGGGGAGGGGGCTCTCTTCCTTGTATGACTCTACCTCCGGCACTCAAGGCATATGCCTTTTTTCTCAAAGTTTAACTCTTTTTTTTCTTTTTGAAGATCCTGGCCACACATGTTCCAAACACTATCAGACAGGCAACCCTCCAAATAAGTGTATCTGCAAAAATCATGTTACATTGCAAAACATTCTTTTTAGACTTTTAGTTCTGGACCTTTCATGCTTCTTACTTCCAGCTATAACACTTAATTTATCGATTAATGGATGAATAGAAAAATCCTGCCATAATCAACATTTTGAGTTCCATAAGCCTTCAAAACAGCTCCGATAAAAGTGTCAAACATCAGATTGGTGGCTTTATACAGAATATTCATTAGGTTGTTGCTTGATAAGTAATAGGAACAAAATCTTCACCAGAAATATTCTGTAGCAATACATTTGAGGGTATCAGCAGGCATTTTGCAACAAATTGTAACAAATCAACTAGTTATAAACAAACTTTTCTAACTCAAAAGAGTGAAAAAGTACCACAACTCTGAAAAAACGTGGGAAGAAACACATGCTACAGCAGCTACACAGGCATTGTTTCCCCATGATGTTCGATCACAACACCAAATATCCTTCAAATTGGAGTAGCAATGGTTGAGATACAAGGGAGAATGTTGGTACATGTAATGATGAATGGGTAAGACTAAGAGGACAGAGGTCACTGCACGGCCTTAGATGCACATTTTCCAACTTCCAGGTATGTGGCATAATAATCGCAACACACCCGCCTTATCAATTCATAATTTCAGTAAAATAAAAGAAATTATCAATTTTTATTAATTTATAGATGATGGGAAATATATGGCTTCTTTCGCCTTCTCGTACTGTTAATTATCACAAACAATATCAGTTTGATGCCGACAAACGAAACTGAACGCATGTGGTCTGGTTAAAATGTAACTCGGCATGGATAATGAAGAAATTGCGAATATTTTGTGTATTTCATTTGTTTAAAAGCCAGTTGCAGATAATTTTGACCGTGGATTCGATAATTCGTTTCGGTTTTGACCACACGGCCACGCTGACAGCGGTTATGTTTATTGTGATATGCAAACTGGGAGATAGTTTCCGGTGAAGGAGATTTGTCACATTTGTCAGTATAAAACGATGACAAAAGACACCGATCGACGCTTGTGTTGGTATGGTTGGTTACAAGAAAAAAATAATTCTCAGCATCGTCCAAGCGCACCTTATTTATAAGCACGAATGCATCATTTTCAACCCATCTTCAATCGGTCCTTTGCAGACATCAAACACAGCCGCGACAAATTCCATGGTTACTAGGAAGTAAATAACTTCACAACATCGGGGGAAATCAACACGCTCAATATAGTTATAGGTCACTTGGAATATACTTCGTGAAAAAGTGATTTCTGAAGCATTCTGCTTACTTTGTTATGAATATTGTCTTATTTTATGTGTATTGCCCCGATTTTATACACTCGGTTATTTTTTTTACAAATGGTTCATGCTGCCTTTCTAGTGCGCAGTAATTCAGATTTTTTGTCAACAAAAAAGTTCAGACGGCCTGTAAACACGAGAGGGAATTTCGAACCATATTTTGCAGTTATGACATTAACAGCTCAAGTATTTGCTGTCACTTGTTTGTAAATCCACTCATACATTGTCTCGAACAAATAAAGGGCGTAATCACGTCCTTGCATTCTTATGATTGCCCAAATTGAGTATTGCTGCATTAACCACGTCGTAATCACATGACCGGAATAAACATCATTGAAACATGGCCACATCCGGAACATCCAAAATTTGTGTTGGTGTTATTACATTCAAACATCAAAACCCACCAGAGTGTGTGTCAAAAAAATGCTTTCTCCGAGTCTGTAGTCTGTGATCATTATATTGAGGACAAGGCTTTCGAATTGCCGATTATTTTGTGGTTTCACCGGTTCGTTACTTATGCCATTGGCAAATTAATCTTATCAAAATCATAAAATTCACTTTTTTCTCCTGAAAAAAAATTATATGTACCTTTTCTATGCACTTTATTCATTATTTTGATATATAATTTGCCTTTCCTTACTTCTCTTATCTGTTTCTGAGGCATTGGGAAAAATGTCCAAAAACTGACCAAAGTTAGGTTGGACGACCCCTTAATGCAGTTATTGATTATTTTGTTGAATAGTTTACCAAGAGAATTGCTTTGAGGTGTTCTGGACAGTTTAACGGGTGGCGTAAGATGGAGTAACCTTAATGGACCACCGAGCAACGAAGATCAAATGTCAGACGTGTCACTTATTTTATTACACTCCTGTCCTTTGAAATCCCCATCTACAGGGGGCGCGGTGGCTCAGTTGGTAGAGGTGCAGGCTGCAAGCCGAGAGTTCCTCGGTTCGAATCCCACCTGCGGCAACCGCGTTGTGTCCTTGGGCGAGACACTTCACCCCCATTGCCCACGTGAGGGTACGGTGACGCTGTGTACTAAGGCGTACTGCACGTCGATGGTGCACCTGTCTTCAACCAATGCTAACCCTGCTTGTGTGGAGTTGGTATGTTGGGGAGCTGACAGTTGCTCGCCGTTGCTCGGTGGTTCTCTCCGGGTACTCCGGCTTCCTCCACCCGTAAAACTGTCACGGTCACGGTTAGCCATTGTGCAGAAATATGTGACATTAAACACCAGTAAAGAAAGAAATAAAGATCCCCATCTACAACAACACTAAGCCATGCGGAAAATGAAAATCCGTTTCGCACACATGTGCGGAACGGAAATCGTTGACGGCCTATTTAAGAAACGAATTTTCACTGGAATTTTCTACAAATCGTGCACCGCGATTACAATATGAATCACTGGCGATAGATAAAAATCGTTCCCTGAGTTTCAATGTGTTCTATGTGCCAGTAGCACATAGAACACACTGGAACTCAAGGGACGAAATAGTAACACGGGTTCCCCTCGCAAATTTGGTTGGCGATAAAATGTGTTCTTTTTGTTGAAATGAATTGCTGAGTGTTCTTCAAATAATTGCTTTTATAGACGGGAAGGCGTGTTATAAACACAGAACGACTCACGCGTGTGAATGGGTTAATCGATATGGCGCTTGTGCCACCGCGGAAGGATAAAACACAAGGCATGTGCCATATCGATTAACCCATCCACACAAACGTGTCGTTCTGTGTATAACCCGACACAAGCGGAATTACTGAATTAGCAGCAGTTCAAGACAAGGGCACAATCGGCGTGCACTGACCCTTCGTGCACAGAACTGCCGTTTCCCCACTCACCACATTCAAAAAGTTTTAAAATACTTCAATAGGACAATGAAAGAGAAACAGTTTATGGACGTGCTTGTTGTAAGGTTGCGAAAAATAATTACAATAAAACGAAATCAGAAGCGAATAAAGCGAATCTAAGTAGGAAAAGTAAAACGTATAAAAAGATACTGGATACAAACTGTAACGCATATCGAAAACAAATGTCAAATAAGTTAAAAAAAAACTTCGTACGTCGAATCCTAAAGAGTATTGGAAAATTCTGAATGAGTCAACCAAACAAGAAACGACCAGTTCGCAGGCCTCACTTGAGGAAATGTTTAATTTCTTTAAAAGTATAAATCACTCTCTTCATCCTGAGTACGATACTACAGATACTCCAGCAATTAGCTCGGAGTATAATGATGATCTGAATATGGAGATCAGCAATAAAGAAATCATTCATGTGATAAAATCACTAAAAAATAACAAAGCCCCTGGACAGGATAACATTTTTAAATGAACATTTAAAGTGTACTTTGGACGTTATGCTTCCAGTTTATAAAATGCTTTTCAATTTAATTTTTGATAATGGAATCATACCTGAAGTGTGGTCTGTCGGTATTATTAACCCAATATTTAAAAAAGGCGACCCCAAAAGTCCCGAGAACTATAGGCCAATAACAGTTCTCAGTTGTTTAGGAAAAGTTTTTACCAAAATAATAAATAATAGATTAACGCGAATTTTTTAGGAAAATGGGTTAATATCTGAATGTCAGACAGGGTTTAGAAAAGGCTATTCGACAATAGATCATAATTTTCCCTATACGTGTTATCTCACTTATTTAAGAAATGTAAGAAAAAGTTATACTGTGCTTTTATTGATTTCAAGCAGGCCTTTGACAAAGTTTGGCGATCCGGTCTGTGGCAGAAACTAATAAATAATGGTATACAGGGTAAATGCTTCCGCTGTATCAAAAGCTTATATTCTGGAATTAAGTCACAAGTCCGCATGGGTACAGAATATTCCGATGTTTTCCCATGTGAACAGAGCGTGAGACAGGGAGAGAATGTGTCACCTTTCCTTTTTGCTCTGTTTTTAAACGGTCTGGAAGAATTCCTCACCGAAAAGGGTGTCACATGACTTCATGAGTTGGAATCTTCAATTGAAAATGAGCTTCACTTTTTTATACGCCTGTGCGTACTATTGTACGCGGATGACACCGTTATCCTTGCTCAAACTGCTAACGACTTGCAGTTTGCTCTTGATAATTTTGTGGAATATTGTACAACCTGGAAAATGGAAATTAACGTGTCTAAAACAAAAATTCTTATCTTTGGAAATCGCAACCGCCAAAACATTATTTTTAAAATCCAGAATTTGCAGGTCGAAGAAGTAAAAGAGATAAAATATTTGGGCATAATCTTCTCTCAAAACGGATCATTTGCAAAGTCGAGAAAAAATAATCTTAAACAAGCAAGAAAGGCAATGTACAGCATTAGAAGAAAGGCAAGAAGTTTAAATCTATCAATAGATTGCCAGCTAGAGCCTTTTAATAAAATTATAGAACCGATAGTTTTATACGGTAGTGAAATTTGGGGGTTTGAAAATTTAGGAATGTTTCGAAAATTGCAACTCAAATATTTCAAGTTAGTTCTCGGCCTAAAAAATAGCACTCCATCATTTATGGTGTATGGAGAAGTAGGAGTTTGTCCCATAGAAATCTCGGTTAAGTTAAGAATGGTAGCATTCTGGGCTCGAATGACCAGCAATAGCCAGATCGCACATGCGTTGTACAGCCAAGAGAAGACCACTGACTTACGATGCCCCATATGTGCTGAATAGGACAAAGGTTTAGCCCTAGCATTCCCTAGAGTCCAATTTCTTTACTTTCGTCGCCTGGCAGTCGGATGTATTGAACGCAGATCCGGTCATGGTGGGCGAACTTTCGTTTTCAACCAAGATTGGGTGACTGGGAAAATGCTACGCTATCATTTCCGATTTGAATCTGGAAGTCTGAGACTGCCGGTAGCGCCTTGGTGCGCTCATAGGACGAATTGCTACACGAAATTCACACCAGGTTCATGGAATATAGGTTTGTAAAACTCTGACCGCACCACATGCTCACCTCACTATAATTCACCTACCAACAATACCATTAATATAGGGACACCCCTTTATTTACATTGTGCCCCTCTACACATTACCTGCTCTATTGTCCTCATTCTAATTGTTTGATGTTATTTTATTTGCTGTACCTCATGTACCATAAATATGGTTTGAGCGTAATAAAGTAAAGTTAAAAAGTGGAGCATACAAAGATAGATAGAATGTTGTTTTAGCCCATGACAGTTCTTTTGAATCCATATTGATTTGGAGCTTCGGTAATTAGATGTACGGTCACAATTACCCATTGTGCAGAAAACTGTGAGCCTAAACATCAATAAATAAATAAATTAATAAAACAAGTCGATATGTATGTATAGGAAGGGCATTAATGTTTTCGTTTGTAGTGGCAATTTAAAATGAACGTCAATTCACTATCAATTAGCAGTAACAAGCAGCGTTCTCTTTTGGGTTAAGCGCCGTTGTCTTTGCAGATAAAAAAGACAATTAACGAAACGTAGACAATTGATGGAAAGCTCTCCATTAAGAGACCTAAAGGGAAGACCATTATTAATAAGCAGTTTAAGTGCCCTGCACGAAGTTTCAGTTTTATGACACTTATGACACCAGCTGTTATAAGTAGTAAGTGGTATTTACTTAACGACGATTTTGCAATTGACTGCTTTACTTGTTTGTTTGTTTGTTTATTGTAGGATTAACGATACTATAAACAGATAGAGATACATCGTGTTGGACAGTTTTAGATGTGAAGGAAGATGGAGTACCCGGCGAGAACCACCGAACATCATCGAGCAACTGTCAGACTCTCCAACTTACCAACTTTGCACAAGCAGTGTTAGCAGCGGTTGTCAGTAAGACCGAAGCCCAACAAAAATTCTCAGAGGCAAAAGCAAAAACTGTGAGGGTGAAACTATCTAGCATTAGAGTAGGCGAACAGCAATGTGTTGACTTGTTAGAAGAGCAGAAGCAGCAGCAATCGAAATTAATGTTAATAAATCTCGGAGAATCATTGGGGTAATTTACAGATCTAACACCACCGAAAGCGGACATTGATATCTCCTTAAACAAACTAAACGAAAATAACTGACAAATTAACTCAGGAAAATGTAACTTCCTATATAATGGGCGATATTAATATTGATCTTCTTAAATATGACTCAACGCCAAAACAGATAATTATATCAACCAAACGTTCAGCCAGGGATTTTTACTTGTCATTACTAAACCCACCCGCTTAACTACACATTCAGCCATACATATCCATTTACTAACAATATTTTATCCACAGCAGTATCTGGGATAATAATAACTGACGTCTCCGACCACTTTGGTACTTTTCACGCAGAAACTGTGCCCCTCAAAACAAAGAAAGAATCATATTCATGGACTCGAAAGGTAAATGTTGAACTATTGCAAACTTCAAATTACTTCTATCACAATGTAATTTTTCCTCTGTTATGTGTTCAGATAACCAAAACACGGCTTATAACAATTTTTTACATATATATCTAGGATTATTTGGTGCGGCTTTCCCCCGAATACGTGTCTGTACTCATCAAAAATTCATAAAGAGGCAACCCTGGATGACAAGAGGGTAAGTAGTCTCATCTAATAATAAAAGCAACTTTTATAATAAAAAGTTAAAAAACCCAACTGAACTTAATATAAAAAACTACAAAAACTACTGTAAAATATTCAATAAAATGAAAAAGCAATGCAAAGCAACTTATTTTAAAAGTATTCTAAACGAGCATAAATTTCACGTGCGTAAAACATGGCAAATACTAAATGACGCCCAACGGAACAACCAACTTACCTCAAATTTTTATTTATAATGATAAAGAAATAAATGACCCGACAGAAATAACTAGAGAAGTCAATCCTTACTTTGCAAATATTGCAAAACGAACAAGTGATAAAATACCTGGTACTAACAAGTCGTTTCATGACTTCATGGAGGCAAATTCTACTTATAATTTTTACATAAGCCTACATGTGATTTTGAAATTATGAATATTGTTAAATCCCTAACGTCAAAAGAAAGCAAAGATTGTGATGATATTAGTTCAAATCTGCTTAAACAAACTATTGACCCAATCGTTAACCCATTAACTCACATCTTCAATTGTTCGTTTTCATGTGGCACTGTTCCAGACAAAATGAAAATCGCAAAAGTTATTCCTATAAGTAGGGGATATGTGCGGGTCCTCGACCACACGATTCCTGGACCACATCATTCCTGGACCACCATGAATCATGTGGTCCAGGAATAGTGGTTCAGGAAAGTCATCCAGAAAAGTCAGTTCGTTTTGGAAAAAAACTTAATTTTTTTCGTCAAAACAATCGATTTTGTTGATTTTTTCTAGAAATAATTCAATTTTTCCCGAAAAATGTTTAAAATTTAAACATTTCTGAACCAGTTTGAAGTGAATTTGACGAACCCACGCTAAAAACCTCTGGTTTTTAGAAACCTCGTTTCCTTGACGATTTTAACGTCGATATTTCCATCTTTTGACAATGGTAACACTGATTTTTTGATCGAGTGAATTTTTTGTCAGCCTAGAATACCCGGACCACTCACGGTCAAGATTTAACGCCGAGATCTTCCATTGCAAAATATTTCTAAAAGCAGGATCGTTGTCTGTAGGGGCTAGAAAAAAATATGCGATCGAATGCCGCTCCTCGCGGTAAAAGACAGTGGTTCGATCAAGGGTGAATTTTTGTGAAGTGTGGTCCTTTTTCTGTGTTTTTTAAAATTCGAGCTTGAAAAATACGCGATCGAAGGTCGATTCTCGCGGTAAAAGACAGCGGTTCGATCGAGGTGAAATTTAAAAATTACTCCTAGAAAAATACGCGATTGAACGTGATTCTCACGGTGAAAGACAGCGGTTCGATCTAGGGTGAATTTTAAAAAAGTGTATGTCTGTTCAGCACAGAAGTTTTCAACATTGTCAATATATGATTTTTTATGTAAATTAGTGATACACTCACCAGTTTAACAAGTCACGCTGTGAATGAACCCTTTCAAACGTTCATGTGTACTCTTAGCATAGACTTTGTCAGTAACTTATAAGGTGATCTTCTAATCTGGCACGTTTCTATATTTTGAGAATCGCATATTTCACTATTTTGAAAACCAAGCTTTTATCAATCCAGACAAACTATTTTTTAGGAAAAATGACCATCAGCAGACATCACATAACTGAGAAAATTATTATTGGAGTGTGAATAATGCTTTTCACGAACTTAGAAAATGTTTTCTGCATTATGAATAACACTAGACGTTGTCACAAAATATAATCACTTTTTTAAAGGTTTAACATTATTCCTCACAGTAAATTAATGGTATCGACGAGTGGATTACGGAAATTATATGTTTAACCCTCGTCGTGGGGTGGGGTCACGACCAGATACGAAAAACGTCATCCTTTTTATAAAGCCAGGCATGTGAGGTATCCATTTGAAGGGCTCATCGAGGAGAGTACGAAAATGAAATTTTTGCATTTTACTTGGAGGTGTGGGGCACGCCCATCAGAAAATCAAAAGTTTCTAGAAGGTAGTCATGTGACGTATCAAATTAAAGGTATCGACAAGTAGATTACGGAAAATATATCTTTAAAAAATTTACAACAAAACGACGACAATGAAATAATCAGTCATATTAATAACTGTTTTTGTCATTGAAGAAAAAAAATGTGAAAAAAGGTTGCTATTTTATTTTTTTTTCATATATAATAAGAAGTAAAAAAAAAAAAAAAATAATATTTTTTATAATTAATAATTATTGCCATTTAAAAAAACACACACAAAAATTTTATAACCGTTTCTGTCATTAAAGGTTTTCTGTAAAAAAAAAGGTTGTCATTTTTTACGTATATAATAAGTAAAAAAAAAAATAAATATATTTTTTACATTTAATAATTATTATCATTAAAAAAAACACACACACACACAAAACGTTTCAACAAAACGATAACAAAAAAAACAATCAGTCATGAAATCGACAGTACCTAAACAATTTGCATTAAAATTGAAGAGAGTCGAGAGATATTCGAAGTTCAATAGTAAAATTTATAGACTGCAATCACATGACACCATCAAATTGAAGGACGTGTAGACGAGTGGATTGAGAGAGGAATACGACAAATATAAATTACCTTTGAAATTGAACGAGACCGCCTTAGAATTATTGTATGAATGCCAAGACAATCTATTAGCCATTCTCTCATGGAAGATAGAAAATTTCGATCCAGACGATCTGTCATTCATCTATGGGAGTAATATATATCCGAACATCTCTAAACAAGTGGTCGACAAATTGAATCTGATCATCGGAGAAAAACAAATGTTCAAGAGGGTGAATCTAGTTTTCCAATGGATATATCAGCGGGGAGACGATAGCTTTAAAGGTAACATGCTCGTCACAGACGCGAAAATATGATAAAAAAAGAGAGAGTTAGTTCATTATAAAAAGATTTAAATCTCAACTCGAACAGCTCATTAAAGTACTTATCGTGAGGTAGTATTAATTTTTTTCTGTTTTTGAGTTTTTTTTTCTTTAGTGACAAAAAATATATATATATATTTTTTAAAATAAAAAATTCACAAATCTATTTTTTTTATGAAATAAAAAAATTTCTAAATAATATATATTAAAACAAGAAGTTTTAACATATAAAAATGCCAAAAACAAAAACGTCTAATGTGGAAAAATTATATTTCTCTACCGTATCCGAGTTGGAACAACAGTACTGTTAGAAATCTAGGAATTAAAAATTACACCCATTATAGGACCAAAGGAGAATTGATTTACCTCATGCGTGCTGAGACTTATGACCAACCACTGGTTAATTTACAAGCCAATGTGCGTCAGTCATCGAATTTGAAAGGTGTCAAACACATGAAAAAAGAAGAATGCATCGATCATTTACTCTATGGGAAGGGGGTGGGCGAAAGGTCTACAACGGAGGCAAAAACTCGAATCATGGCAAGAAATGAGAAGACACAACAACCTCAACAAATGACTGTGAACAAGAAGAAGAAGACTGTTAAATGAACAGTAAGCCCGCAGGTTTCGAACGGGATTGAAAAAAAAATTGAAAAGGGATGCGGTTCAAGATGACGATTCATTACAAAAATCATTGATACCTACAGAACGAGACATCGCCATTAAAGGATATTTTGAAACTTTCGAGGTGATTCCTCGTCTCACATATCTCGATCCTGAATCGTTCATGGAACGGGTGAAGGGTGGAGTGTTGGACGTATTTCGAAAATATCTAAAAAAGGGTTTAAAAATAAAAATGATCTTGCATTGCCTGATGAAAAACATCGATGCAAAAACGGGTGAGATCTTGGTGTGAGATGCCTGATTCCAATCTAAAATGGAGACTGTGTTCGGAGATGGCGAATTATCCAATGTTTACAGAGGGATGAAAGACAAGATGTTGGAATCTATGGCTCATTATCAAGAGAAGAAAAGTAATTGGACGTTTGAGAAGATATTGTGTCTCGAGATTCACGTGGACAGACATGATCCTTTGAGAACGTCTTCTATATAGAATTGCCTCGTTTCCTATATAATAAAAAAGCTGTGGTTAACGTGAAAAATAAAGATGATAGCGAGTGTTTCAAATGGGCGATCATATCGGCCTTATATCCCATAGAAGAGCATTGCAAGAGAGATTCCAAGTACACAGAGACTTGTAAAAATCTCGATTGGACGGGAGTGCCTTTCCCGACGTGATTGGAAGGCATCGAGTGTTTCAAAAAGCTAAATCTCGCCGTGGCCGTGAACGTCTTGGGATATGAGGGAGACGATAAAAAAGGAATAGTCTATCCTCTCAGACTGACTTCTCACAAAGAGAGAGACAAGATTGTCAATTCGTTATTAATTTCCGAGGGTGACAATCAACATTATAGCTGGATTAAAACTGTGAGTAAATTGTTGTCCAAGCAGACTGCTAAACATAACAGCAGGAGATTTTTCTGTCGCAACTGCATGAATTCGTTCCATCATCAAGAATCGTTGACGCGTCATCAGGAATATTGCAATAAAAAATCAAGTGTTGTCATCGAAATACCTAAATCTATCACTCACATGAACTTTTACAATTACAAAAACAGATTGGACCCTCCATTCATCGTATACGCCGATTTCGAATGTTTCACCACAAAAATAAATTCTTTCCAACCCAACGAACGTAGGAGTTACACTGAAAAACATCAGAAGCATGTACCTTTGGGCTATTGTTATTACGCAAAATGTTCTTTCGACGATTCTCAATTATTAGGTCTATTCATCTACAGTAAACGTTTGGATGACGACGCCATGGCTAAAAATTTGTGGAAGCATTAGAATCGAAAATTCAAGAACTATACGACAAATTTAAAGAATTCAAAGACATGATCATCACGCAAGAGCAAGGGGAAGAATACAAGGAAACCACCGAATGTCACATCTGTAGACAACCATTCGATAATAATTGTGAAAATAATAAAAAAAAGTTAGAGATCATGATCACTACACGGGTCTGTTTCGTGCTCATAACAAATGCAATTTAAGATTTTGAGATGCTCAATTCCATCTGGTGATGTTTCACAATCTCTTGGGCTATGACAGTACCTGTTCGTGAAAAATTTGGGTGTCACCAAGGGGGAATTGAGCTGCATCACGCAAAATGTTGAAAAATATATTTCATTCACTAAATGGAAGGTCGTTGATAAAAAGATACAGGTTGAAGGATCGAGTGAGAAAATGATTCCCATCCATAGAGTGATATGTTTCATGGACAGTTATAAATTCATGTCGACCAGTCTGGAAAAATTAGTCAATAGTTCGAATAAGGAGAAATTTAAAATCACGAGTAAACATTCTGATGATCAACGAGAATTGGTGGACGTCATTTTGAGGAAAAGCGTCTACCCTTACAATTATATGAGTGATCTTGAGAAATTCGAGAAAGTCGCTCTACCTCCTAAAGAAGATTTTTATTCAAAATTATACCAGTCTCACATTTGTAATGACGATTACGAACATGCCCAAAAAGTGTGGAGATTATTCGTTATGAAATCCATGAGAGAATATCACAACCTCTATTTGAAAATTGACGTGCTTCTCATGGCCTATGTGTTCGAAAATTTTCGATCAGTGTGTCGTCGACATTATGAACTAGATTCGGCTTAGTATTTCACTGCACCTGGACTTGCTTGGGATGGTCTCTTGAAGACAACCGAGGTTCGATTGGAATTATTAACGGACATGACATGTTGCTCATGTTCGAAAAGTCTGGGAGAGGTGGTGTCTCTATGATTTTCACCAGATATGTTAAAGCTAATAATTCTCACATGGGAAAAGATTTCGATTTGAAAAAACCGAGTAAATACATACAGTATTGGGATGCTAATAATTTGTATGGTTGGGCTATGAGTCATCACCAATCAGAAATTTCAAATGGGACAAAACGTTGAAGGAAAAACAAAATTGGAGGCATTATCCTTGTATTTTAGAGGTCGAATTGGATTATCCAGAAACGTTACACGATCTACACAACGATTATCTGCTGGCTCCTGAATGAATGAAAGTGAATGACATCCAAAAAATCATTCCTAATTTAAATCACAAACGCAAGTACGTGGTCTTTGCGAAAATCTGAAACATTACATCGATCATGGAATGAGATTGATCAACATGCATTGAATCATTTGATTTGATGAGGAGCCTTGGATGTAAAAATACATCGTTCTCAACACGAATTTAAGAATGCAGGCCAAGAGTGACTTTGAAAAAGATTTCTTCAAACTCATGAACAATTGCATGTACGGTAAATCTATGGAAAACATTAGGAATAGAACCAAAGTTCAACTCATCACATCTGAAGAGAGGTCTAGAAAATTAATCGCAAAACCCAATTATAAACATAGAATCATATTCGATGAAAATCTAGTGGCTGTACACATGCAAAAGATGCATCTGAAGTTCCAGAAACCCTGTTATCTCGGAGCGATCATCTTAGACGTCAGCAAGCAGTTGATGTACGAGTTTCACTATGATTACATCAAAGCGAAATTCGGTTTGAAAGCCAAACTATTGTTCACTGACATGGACAGTCTGGCTTACGAGATAGAGACTAGGGATGTCTACGAGGACATAGGGCCAGACGTGAATGAATGGTTCGACACGAGTAATTATCCCGAAGATCTCCCATCTAAGATTCCAAAGGGTGTCAATAAAAAGGTGTTGGGTAAATTCAAAGACGAGAGCAGTGGAAGACAGATCACCGAATTCGTGGGTTTGAGACCTAAATTGTACGCTTATCTCCTCGACGGTGAAGAGGTCAAGAGATGTAAAGGCATTCAAGCGTGTGTGATGAATAAAAGCATCGCTTTCAAAGAGTATAAAGAGTGCCTTTTCAAAGGATCGACGGTGTATAAAAAGATGACTGCAATTCAAAGCGAAGTGCATGAGATGTACACCAAAGAAATCAATAAAATTGCGTTGACGGCCGACAATGATAAGAGAATTATATGCGAGGATAAAATACACACTTTTGCACTCGGACATTATTCCATGATATTTCAACAAGAATATCGAGAGGATGATGAATGTAGTATGACTGAGGACATTGAAATGTTGTGAGTTTTAAAAAAAAAGAATAGAAAAAAAAAGTAATGAATGAAAAAAAACAAAATAAAACAAAACATATTATAAATAATAAGAAAATAAAACAGATATCCGTAGAGGGTGTCATCTTACCCAAAGAACCCCTATGCAACATTGATCTGTCAAAAGCGGTGAAAGATTTGAAAATCAAACATTTTCGAGGTGTGTTTTCTAGAGATGCCTTACCGAGAAAGAAAGACGACGATTTGGAATGTGGAATTTTAAATCTGGATGATATCGGAGGTGAGGGCACGCATTGGGTCATGTGGTTTTCGAATTGGAATAAAAATTATTATTTCGATAGCTACGGAATCTCACCGCCGATAGAAATAAGGAACTATTTAACATCCCAATACGAACGAATGCAAATGCCGGATCAAGTGTTTTGCAGTCACCTGTGCCTCTACATTCTCAAGAGATGGTCGGAAGGAGATCACTTTCAAGATATTCTCAACGATTAACATTAAAGAAATTTTTTTTTGGATATATATATAGAGAGATATATAAATAAAACTTTTTTGGTTGCATTCATTAAAATAATAAAAAAAAATATATAGTTTTTAAATAATAAAAAAACAAAACAAAACAAAAAACAAAACAAAACATGACAGTCGATAAATTTGGTCGCGCTAACGATAAAGAAGGTCCCTCTAGAAAGAAAAGAATAGCCACAATCGAAGTTGTTGGTGACATTGCCAACTTGGACGAATGATACATTCAAAGATACGAACCTCAACAAGAACCTTTAAATTTAAACAATAAGAAAATCTACAATCTTCCTGAACTGATCGATCTGTCAGATGCCACGACTAAAAAATACGTCAATAGAGGAGACGAAAATTTTCGACAGATGCTGAGAGATAATTTCATGAATAAAGACATGTCAAACGATCTCGACTTGAAATCTAAATGAGTGGTGAATATAGCGGATCCTAGAAATTCGACCGATGATGCCACTAAAAGATATGTTGTCGATGCTCACGGGAGATTCAGTAAACATCTGAGAGATCGCTACCTTCTTAAAGTGAAAGTAGTCCAAATTGAACACAAATCTAACCAGATAACCAACGTGCCTGTTCCCACAAATCCCAATGATGCGGCAACCAAACAATACAGAGACTTGGAGAAAGAATAACATCGATGAGCTAAAAATGAAATCGGATCTGGATGCAGATTCAACAAGATGTTGAATCTGTCTCAGTATGACGATATGGACGAAGACTCAATGGCAGTAAACAAAGGCTACATGGATTCTGCCCTACAGGATTCTCAATCCTATCTGGAATCTCAAGTCGATAACTTTATCTGAACAAACAATCTGGAGGAAAAATAGCCAGTTATGAACTATTCGGTCTCACCCACGAACCGGTACGCCTCTCAAGGTGCAGATGGGGGATAGGATCAATTTCAAGATGAAAACCAATAATCCAGAAGCTGCCACTTCAGTGGTCTCTCTGTTGATCGAACTCGATCCTCTGAACAAACATGAGTACATAATTACTTTTTTGTGATGTGAAGGAGACAACTCCAAAAAAAATATATAATTGCATTTTAAGAGATTGAATATTCAATTTCTCAAAATCAAATTACATTTATTTATTTTTTTAAAATTATTTTATTACTTTTTTGGGGGGTATTTTAATTTTTTTTAATTATTATTATTTCTTCAAACGATGGACATTTTTTGTCTGTCCGATTCAAATTCTAACTCTCTATCAGACAGGACTAGGGCAAAAGCCTCGGTTCTCCTTGACACGTTCTTATCGAATTGCATCTTGATCTGAATGTTTAAGACACTACTCTTGAGTCACTTAATCTGTCTACTGATGTTGAATACGAACAGGGGGTACATCGACTTGTATTCGGTGGGAGTGATGTTAGGATTACCCATCAATTCATCCAGTCGATGATATTTCTTTCGGAAATCAGCAGCATCACCATATAGTCTGCAGAAATCATTCTTATCGAAAGGGGCATTGTAATCAATGGCCGGATATCTTATGGCGTTTAGAAATACCCGCATGTTTCTCAAGTGACAATGATCGAACAGGGAAGGATTTTTCTCTTGAGACCCGTTCCTATCAGTTTGAAATGCCAATACGATGAATCGGGGTCTTTCCAAAGCAGATTTCACTGCCAATTTCCAAGCGAAGTGATTGCTGATGATGGAATACTAACTGTGTCACGCTGTCTCATTCTAAATCCCACCGGTAATTTACTCTTCAATTCTATGATCTTGTAGAGACGTACTTTCTCTGTGACCAAAGGCAATACATGCGGGGGAACGAACCAAGATATCTTGTTCAGATGTATCTTACCCACATCAGTCATGGGTCTCATGATGGCTACATCGTTTCCTTTTCGATTCAACGTCAGATTGTGTTTGAATCCATAGAGAATCTTATCGTAATCTTCCGCGAATCTGAATAGGTGTTTCAGAGGTATCCTGAATGAAAACGTTCCTTTGGGTCTGGACGTCTTGACAGCATAGTCGAATAGCAGGGTGCCACCGGTATTGGCTGCACTCATGTCAGCGACAGTGTCTTTCACCCACAATTGATTGAGTCCTTTAGATTTCGAAAAATCAGCCGGATATGTCAAGAGTCCGTACATCATGGTGGCTTGTCCGGGATGAAACACGCACGGATTCTATCTCTTGTCGTGAGAGCATTATTTTATTTATATTACTGAACAGATGCATCATGCCATTATTGGCTAGAGTGACCACATCATCGTCTGCATAATCACTTCCATCTTCCTTGGTGAGACATCCCTGTATCACTATGTAACTTTTGCTGGGATGAATAAACAGATCTTGAGTCTCGACATTGATTCTTATTTCACCGGCATTGTTCAGACTGTTTCCAGTCACTGGTTCGTACTCGTGAACTTCATATTCTTGAATGCTTTTGTCTCTCAATATACCTTCGATTATATCTAATATATTCGTCATGGGTTTTTTTTGTGTCTGTGTTAATTCACTTTTTTATTATTAATTGTTTTTCTTTTAATTATTATTTTTTATTTATTTTTTTTTCCTTTTACTATATATGGGTAAAAAAAAAGAAGTAAAGTTGGTTGTTGTTTTTTTTAAAACGCCATCTTCTGCAATTCTTGTTCGTAAAATGTTCCAATGATTTCTCTGCCGTCATCCTCTAATGCTTCTATTTTGTAAACCACCGGATCTGTGTAAAATATTCTAACGATCTTAAAGATTTCCTCGGTCCATCAAGGAGTGTAACCTTTTGCAAAGAGTGACTTATAAGAAGGGATTCTCTCTCGCTCGGGATAGAGATTCGTGAAGATGCTTTTTTCGTTTCGAGGATCACTAGCTTCTGCAGGAGTCACCTTGATCGATCTGTGTCGCGTGTTGTTGTATTCTTCTACCAGTTCATCTAGAACGTCGGTATATTTCTTTGTCTTATTAGCCATGAAATACTTGTACATTTTTTGTATTCCTATTTCTATGGTTCTATTCCAGCATTCGATCACATTAGCTTTCCCTTTGTTTTCGATGGAATAGAGGTCGAACAATGGATGAACATGACTGTTGTAAAATTCCTTCCCTTGTCCACCCACAATTTATCTGGTTTTCAAGAAGACAATGCGAATATGCTCTTCAGAACCTCGGCCATGCAAACTCCCGATTTATTCTTCAGAGGTCTCATCCGTCCATATTTCGAAAACACATCAATGATTATCAGTATGTATTTAATGCCCTCGTTCCATCTCGAATACAATTTCATGTCGACCAGATCAGCTGACCAGATTTGATCCAGACTCTTCACGAACACCCTTCTCCTTCGAAATTTACATGTGACGGGCTTGTGTAGTTTGTTCGCCAATGTATTCGTTAATAATATGTTCTGTACATTTTTTTATGACCCCATCCAAATCGATGTTTGGTACCCATCACTTTACCGACCAACGAATGTTCGAGTCTCTCTCTCCTAGTGGGATTCGGTATATTTTTCAGAGTCGTCAACATGTTTTTATCGCAGATTCAGTTACGTTTAGCATAGCACAAACCATGAGCTTAACGGCCAAATCCACCCTATTGATGGGTTTACTCCAAGATTTAGGTGTCAGATCTCGATTCAATCTCTTATTTAATTTCGTGACGGGTCCCGTGAATTGATGTCCTGGCAGATGCATTTCGACGGGTAGATTATTAATCAATTTATTTGTCAGACTGGCACTGCATTTGACGAATTGCATCTTGGTCGAACTGCACACTTTACATGTTCCACGAAGCAAGGGACTTTTATTTTTCATCAGTACTTTTTTAACATTAACCATATTGGTAACTCTCTTGCATTTGATTCAATACATTTTGTTTTTGTTTTTATTTGTTGTTTTGTATATATATTTTAATTTTTTTTTTTTTTTAATTTATATATAATTTTTTTTCTTCTTTTATATATTTATACATTTTTTTTCAATCGATTGCTTCTGGAATCTTTTTGGGATCCAATAATTTATGAAACGATTGTCTCGCTTCTTCCCTATCTTTTTCCATGAGAGAATCCTTCATTTCTTCCTTGATGATCTGACGACTCTTGACTCTTATCTTTGCTTTCATGACTTCGTATTTTTGTTTTTCGTTCAATATGTCGATGAATTCACCATCCGAAATCCTACCGTCTTTCAATGCCATAGAGATCTTATCCAACATGGTGTCGATCTTTGCATCGGCTAAAATGCTGATGTTTTCGTGCTTCCTGGCCTTCACAGATAATTTCTTTGTGAGAAATTTTTTGATTGTAAAGATGAATCTGGCAGTCAAACCCAATCCTTCTACAGCCAACACGACCAGAAGAGCAATGATGGCGGCCGACAATAGACTGATTCCAGCAATGTTCAAACCCATAGAGGTCGCGATGAGAGTCAAATCCACACCACTCATAAATTTCTCTAATCTCGAATTTTTCTTAATGAGTGAATGATGAGAATCTCTCTCTTGCATCAGACACGATTGAATTTTATTAATCTGTTCAATTCGATACCTCTGTGCCACATCGTCACTACTTTCTGGTGGTAGAAGAGGTGCTATGGGCTCGATGCTCAATTTCTCTAACAATGGATAGATGTTTTTACTTCGAAGTTCCATTTTCATTTTATTTTTATTTATTTATATCTATTATACTTTTTAAAAAATATTTTTACACCTTATTATTTAATGAAAACATTTTTTTAAATGTTTTCTTCCCTTAAACAAGGAATTCATAAAAACGCGATGCCTGGTGGTGGGCTCCCGTTTTCCAACAAATATTACAAAATGCATTCTTTGTCTTCGGTGGTAAGACCTCGATGTGCTAACTTCAACTTTTCTGATTTAGTGGGTTCGGGTTCTCTGAAGCAAAATGCAAATTGCTTCCAACAGACGATCACGTTGTCGCGTCAGATGTATTTCAATGTGGGCATGAAATACGTGATGATGGTGTCTTCCCATTCCATCGTAAGACACAAATGATTAATGCGATTAAATTCTTTCTCCTACTGACAGCCGAGGCATCTTTCGTTCAAGACGAGAGGAAGTTGTTCATTCACGTAGATTGCATAAGCTTTGCACAGTGCTCTTCGAAGAAACCAAGGTCTCGATATCATGGAATCATTCGTTTTACTCATAATTATTATTATTATATAAAAAAAATTCTCTTCTTATTATTATTTTTTTGTCTATTATTTTGTTTTTCGTATTATTTTTTTGATGTTTTTTTTCTTTTTTATATATATTACGTTTTTTTTTAATAACAACATATCTATTCATCATATCATCAAGCAAATGAATGAATACTTCTCATCTATTATGATCGTGTGTATTATTATAGGAAAGAGATGACATTTATTTTTCGAAAGAAGGATTTTATGCTTTTCGTATTTTGATAAAACCATCATTTTTTCATCATCGTCGTTAGAATGATATGGGAAATATCGTTTTCTCTCCTTTTGTTTCATTTTTTTAATTGTTATTTTTTTTATTTTTATAATAACGTACCCAAAATGGGTATATTCTTACATGGCGAATTCTGACCGAGCAACAAACCTTTACCAATCAGTTCCACATTCTCTCTGGTCTTCAGATAGACACCATCTCTGTGAAAAGCATTGCCACCACTGCCTTTTCTCGTGGGTCCTAGATATGATCCTTTACCTTCGATGTCAGCGCAACACATGGCTCCTCCCTTCTTCAAAAACAGTCTGTTTCCTCTCTTCTTCAGAAACAATCCTCTACCCATTAATTTGTTGACTCCCGAACTAGAGAGTTCCGAGAGAGCTCCCACGCCCAGAGCTGACAACACCGTCTTCACGAGAATGGGTAATGCTTTGGCAGCAAGTCCAGCCAATAGCGGTAAGAAACCGCCTTTCATTCTCAGATTGTATCTCAATTGAGTGGGACTCAGTCTCACCATCATTCCCATTCGATTATTCACTTTCTCCATCCTTTTGCTTTGAGTTTTAGTCCAGGCGATCCAATCGCTACCGCCACTCACCAGATCTTCGTAACTGAATTTAATTCTAACGTCCTCGCCTGGATGACTCAATGCTCTGCAATGTTTAGATTTCTGTCCTTCGGATATATGCACGTTTTTAATGATGTATTGACTACTACTCGTATTTGTTTTTTGTTGTTTTCACTGGATTATATATTTTTTTAATTAGGAATATTATATTTTTTTTTTAATTATTATAAATATTATAAGTCTTTTTTGTTTGTTTTATTTCTTATATAAATATATAAAAAAATGAAAAAAAACTAAAAAAATTTTTTTGTTAAATGAAAAAAAAAAAAATTTGGGTTTTTTAAAATATTTATTATTATTTTTTTTTTATTTGCTTAAATTTTTTTTTCATATCTCTCTGATGTGAAATCGTATAGTCACTCTCTCTCCGTGAAGATCTAACAGATCGCCATTCTGATCCATCAACATGATTTCAATGCTATACAACATGTCCAGGATCACAGGTAGATAGATGAGATATCGAGGTCACTCCACGATCTTGTAACCCGACGAATGTGGACCATATTTTTGAATGCGGCGTGTCCTCGATACATCTTTTGATCGAATCCCAACATCTTACCGATCGAATCTTCAGCACTAAAATCCACTTGAAAACTATCTCCCAAGTCTAATATCATCTGTAGAGTACTCGTATTGGGAGCGAGTCTTATCATCTTGCTTCCGTGACCGTCGGTCTTCATCCTCATCTGGATGTGATGGTTCAGATCATCTATGTCATAACTCCCTTTGGGAATTCGAATCTCAAACCAATCCACTCTGTCGGAATACTTAAATGCATTGTTCTTTTCGGTGACGTTGGGAAACGAATAGTAAGTCTCAAGATTAACCAATACCATCTCGTATCTCTTTTAGTTCTTCAATTTCATGGATTTTGAATTTAGTTCTGAATCGAGTCATGTCATCACTCACTACGATTTGAAAGGATTTTTTCACAGCCGTATTCTCGACTATCTGTTTTTTTTTATTATTACATATTTTTATATTTTATCGATATAGTTTTTATTATTTTTTTTCTTCTCTATTATCACTGGGAATATAAAAAAATCATCGAATCTGCTTCGATATTTTCCATTGTTAAATTTGCTAGTCAAATCGACCACCACGAAATTGTGAAGGTCTTTGTCCCACACCTTCTTACAGAATCTCCTGAATTCTTCCCTGCTCATGTCGTTGGCCACATGGTCTCTGTAGATGTGATTGAGATTCTTGAGATCCTGATGAAAGAGAAAATTAGCATTCTCCCTTATCGTCTGTCGAGGCAGTCGAAAGTAATTCTGAGGCAGATAGAAACAATCCACGTTGCTGTGACGTCCTCGAACATAATACTATTCACATCGATTCTTTCTCTCCAACAGGAGATCGTCAAAGATCATGAGGTTCTTATTGTCAGACTTCAGCTGTCTGGGACCGGGAACGTCATTCTTGTAAAACAGACATTCCACGTTCGAACACTCGATGTTTCTATAAGTCAATTCTCTAGCCGCCCCTTCCAATATATTCAAAGTCTGGTGTCCTTCGAATTCGTCTTGATTGTCGAAGATTCTCGACATGATGTCATTGGGTAATTTATGTATCATACACTCTCGAAGCAATCTGTATTCCGGTTGAAAGAGACTCTTGCCAAAAAGGAATAATCTGTCGTAATCCAACCAGCCGGGTCGCAACAATAGATTCATCAAGAGATTGGTCTTTCTGCAATTCGATTTTCCCACTATCGGACCTCTTATGCTCTTGGGAAAGAACTCATTGTTCGATCTCTTTGTCATCGCATCATTCCAAGACATGTCTTTGATATCCATTTTTTTCTCCAATTTGTTTTTACTATGTTTCGAATTATGTTTTGTTTTTTTTTCTATTTTAATTTCTATTTTAATATATATATAAAAAAGTGTTTTTTTTATTATTTGTAAATCACTTTCAATCTCGATCCTTTCATAATTTTAGCTAATTCTTGTATTGGTACGACATCATCATAGAAGTCTCTCCAACTTTTCGGTTTGATTCTTGATTGTTTGGCAGGTGGTTGTGGTGGAGTTATCAATTTATGAATCAATGTGTCGGCACCTCTTTTCCCGGCTTTCGAAGCTATTCTACCGCTCGTTTTGGTCGCAGCTTTCTTACCCACATTGATCGCTGTCTTCTTTCCAATTTTGAGGGCGCTCAACACAATCTGTTTCACGGTGTCGCTGGTGAATTTACAAGTTTAAAATTGCATCATCGAATCAACGATGCCCGATCCGCCGTAGACGTAAGATCTAGCGTATCCCCTGTTATTTATAACTAACATTTTATTATTATTATTATTATTATTTTTTATTTTTTTAAATATATATATATATTTTTTTTATTTACTTAATATTTTTTTTTTCTCTTCTCTTACTATTTTATTATTTCAAACGATTCATCAACTTTTGATAATCCTTCTTAGACAAGACCTTCTGCCTCAACAATTCATTGCACACGCTCACTATCTTGTTATCCACTCCGGTGTTAACAGCCTCTCTGCTAGCCATCAACAATCTCAATCTCCCCAACAAGGCATTGGGATTGCATGGAAGAAATATTGTGTCTGTCATTCCCTTTCCAGTTGTCAATTTCACGAAATACTCGTTCACCTTCCATATGGGTTCCACCACGTTCTTCCACTTGTAACCTCTCCTATCCTTAGGTTTCGTCTCTTTGGGATCGTAGTTTTTCTTCATGGCGTGGGTCTGAACCAGAATGTCTCCATAATTTTTGTAATCCTCCTCGGTGTAATCGTCGAGTCTCTGCTGAGAGAGCAGAGTATACAATCCATCAGTCATTTCATACCTGTTTGGACCGACAATCAATTAGCGAGCTTCAAGTGATACTTCCGTGTGACCAATGAAAGTTTTATCGCGATAGTCATGAAACATCAGATCTGTCACGATTCCACTACCATCGTCAGATTTTATGCTAAAAATGCTCGAGACGTCACTACTAACGACGTTACTTGCATCAGTCTCAATACTCTCCTGAGTGTATTTGGACAAACTTCTCGACATAAAACTACTGATGCTACTCGGATCGGTCTCGATTCTCTCCGGAGTGTAACCGGATGGAGTTCTCGACGCAGAACTACTGGGATGCAAACCCATCCTCAGAGAACCTTCTTTTATGGGTCTCAATTCCTCAACGATCTCTTTCCTGGCTCGTTCCTGAACCTCGGTGACGGGTCTGAACAACTTGGTCGCCTCTCGTCTCAATCCCATCTCTCGCAATCGCCTAGCCCTATGCTGCACCTGAATATTCTCCTTACTTCGTATTAATTCACGAACCTGCTCGTCCCTTCGCTTCGAATCTCTGATGTGTAGAAACATTGTTTTTATTTATTTATTTTTTTTTTTTTCTTTCTTTAATAAAAACAGTTATTTTTTTTTGTATTCTTATTTATTTTTTTTTGAATGTTGTTTTATATATATATGTTTTTTTTATTTTTGATTGTTTTTTAAATGGTCAATTTTCGTTTTTTTCAGTTCGTAGTATTATCTCCATCTCGAACGATAAAACTTGAGTATTTTTTTACCGATTCTACGAAATTCACCCTTGACCGAACCGCTGTCTTTTACCATGAGAATCGGCAATCGATTGCGTATTTTTCTAGGAGCAATTTTTAAAATTCACCTCGATCAAACTGCTGTCTTTTACTGTGAGAATCGGAGTTCGATCACGTATTTTTCCAGCTCGAATTTAAAAAAAAACATAAAAAATGACCACACTACACAAAAATTCACCCTCGATCGAACCACAGTCTTTTACCCCGAGGATCGGCGTTCGATCGCATATTTTTTTCTAGCCCCTACAGACAACGATGCTGCTTTTCAAAATATTTTGCAACGGAAGATCTCAGCGTTAAATCTCGATTGCAAGTGATCCGAGTATTCTTGGCTGACAAAAAATTCACCCGATGGAAAAGTCAGTGTTACCATTGTCAAAAGATGGAAACATCGATGTTAAAATCGTCAAGGAAGCGGGGTTTCTAGAGGTTTTTAGCGCGGGTTCGGCAAATTCACCTGAAAATTATAAGTAGAATTTGCCTCCATGAAGTCATGAAACGACTTGTTAGTACCAGGTATTTTATCACTTGTTCGTTTTGCAATATTTGCAAAGTAAGGATTGACTTCTCTAGTTATTTCTGTCGGGTCATTTATTTCTTTATCATTATAAACAAAAATTTGAGGTAAGTTGGTTGTTCCGTTGGGCTTTTTAATGGCGTCATTTAGTATTTGCCATGTTTTACGCACGTGAAATTTATCTCATGTCTTTTGCTGACGATACTACTGGGCTTTCTTCGGGTCCAGACCCAAATCAATTAGCCCAACTCATAAATAAAGAGCTTGAAAAGGTGTTTGAATGGTGTTGTGCGAAGCAACTTGTACTAAATGCAACAAAAACTAAATATATTTTAATCAACCCTCCGCCGAAAACACAACAATTCACCAAAATATATTAATAAATGGCCAAATCATAAGTAGAGTAGATTCAGATAATACGGAAAAATCTCTTAAATTCTTAGGAATACATATTGATGATAGTTTATCTTACAAACATCATATATCTCAACTCTCTTCGAAGATTGCTCGGGCAAATTTCGCACTAAATAGAGTGAAGAGCACGCTTCCCCGAGAAACGCTGAAAACACTTTATTATGCCCTGATACACACACATTTAGTGTATGGGATAAATGTATGGGGAAATGATAGAACGACCAAAAAGATACTGCTTCTTCAGAAACACTCCATCCGTATAATAAACAATAAGAAATATAAGGCACACACTGATCCCCTCTTTCGGGAAAATAAGATTCTTAAAGTAAATGACCTCTTCAAACTCCACGTGTGCCTATTCGTTTTTGACTGGTATCACGATAACCTGCCAGTATCCTTCCGACATTATTTCCAGCCTGTAGTCAACACTACGGACAGTGCTAGAAGAAGGAGAGATACTCTCCAAATTGATAGAACAAGGACAAGGTCTCTTGAGAATTTTCCAGCACACATGTACCCCAAACTCTGGAACGATTTAGACCTTGATTTACGTAATATAAACAACAGAAACATTTTTAAAAACCAATTAATCTCAAAATTATTGTCCCAATACTCCGATAACATCGACTGTAATAATCCTTACTGTACTGACTGTGCTTTTTAACAATAGGTAGAATATTTTCCTGGATAAACCGAGTGGGTATGCATTTTTCATGTTTGTGCATTTTCAAGATAATACCAATTTAGCGCTTTCCAAACGCAGAGCCGACAGACGTGGGCAGTGAAATGACAATAGGGGAATTTTGTTCCTGGTCTACTCCTATTGAGGACTCCAACTCTCAGCGTCCGTCCATGGGGGTCTCTCTCTCTCTCTCTGAGAGCACCCCACGGAGTGGCGTCGGGGTTTGGAGTTATCAACGAGGGAGAAGTAGTTACTATCGACCCATTTCTGCTGGTACTGTATACGACTGGACAAATTCTCGTCTCTTAAGCCTTTGCCCAACGTGGCGGCCATAACCGGCCAGCGCTATTCTCAAAAATCGTCAATTAGTTTTCATTATTTTTTTCGTTTTTTGTTTCGGAAACATGGGCTATGTCCCCTAATTGGAGAGAGCTCGTTCCGGTGGGAGGTCGTAACCTGTGTGTTTGAGACAAAGAATGAAAAAAATTAGTTATTCAAGAGTTTTTGTTTTTGCAAGTGTCGTCTGCTTTTCATGTTGGGTAAAGGGTCAACTCAAGACGACGGGTAGGCAGCCTATCAGGCTATGCCGTCTCCCTGTGGTGTACAGGTTTATTAGATTATTTTTGTTCTTTAATTATGTATGTATATTTTTGTTCGATAATGATGCATGTATAATTTTTTTTGTTTTTTGTTGCGTACTGCTAAATACAGATTCATTCATTCATTCACCCAGATGAACCTGAAGAAGCTATGTGAAACAAATAGATGGCCAGCAGAGAAATTTAATGCACTGCACAGCAAAAAAAAAAATAAAATAATGGATGTAACTGTTTGATGCAAAGGCAAAGGGAGCTTGCGGCGAATGACCCCAGTTGACCCATGTCCTCAGACCACCTGTAAATCTCGTAAGGAATTCTACCTTTTACTCACAATGATATACAAATATTTTTGAGCTCCAGTTATAGATATTCCAAACAATAAGTATATAATTGACTTTTAAAACAAGATATTAATCGATGGAACTACTCGACGTCATCATAAAACTATGGCTGTGGTGAAACTCCATTCATAATATTTGTCAGATTCGTTTTGGAATTTGACTGGTGATTTGAGAGTTTGTAACTGGGCTTGTAGATTTGACATGCCATAGAGAACCCTTTGTATTTCGGGCGCATTTTCGTGCAGTTTTGTGAGCTGAATTGATGGATAAAAAACTCGTGTGATCAGCAACTCAAACGTAATGTATTTTTTTTTTCTACTAAAAAGTGCCGCACTTTATCGATATTTAACAGTTGGGCAGATTTTCTGACCTGTTAGATCGAAAACGGATGTGAATCGATTATTCGTCTTACCGCTGGAGTACGATTATAAGAAAATTGCTGTTTCATCCATGGAGATAAATTTGGTAAAGCTATTTATCATTGACTCTAGTGCGATTAGTAATATTAATTGCAAAACCTGTGAGCGTACTAAAACTTGATGCTGATTAAAAATGTCACTTGGCAATCTCCGCGAGTACGATACAGAAAACAGTCACTCTACATGTCACTCACTGTGACATTATATGAACGTGTAGTATTAATAATTAAATAACTTACTGAAATTTGATAATACTTAATAGTCAGTGGCGGATCCAGGATTCTGATTTTGGGGAAGAGGGCGCCATATGTCAGTTATGGGTCATAATGCGAAACGTAGCGGCGAGCTGGTGAGGACGAGATGGGGTGTCCCAATTTAGCCGACAGTGTCTATGGGCCTCCTGTGCGAAAATTTAGGAAAATGGAAAGTCAGTCTGACCCTCTTAGATGTATCTTCGCAGGACCTATAGCTGCATACATGGGGTACGGTATTATTTGCGATGACACATGGACATGCACTACATCCGGTCTTGGTGATTATGCAAAAAATACAAATAGGGAGTTGGGAGGTGCCACTCCCCCCCCCCCCCGATTTGCCCATAATAGTAATACAAAAATGTGTGAGCTTACTAAAACTTCATGTTGGTTGATAATGTCACTTGGCTATCCCTACTCGTATCATGGTATTATAACCGAAGGGGAAGGACCGTCGATATCTGCTGTGCTACAGTGGTGTTCAACTGATGACTCGGAGACAAATTAAAGATGTTAATAATTTAATAGCGAATCTGGCATTCCAAATATCTAACAGCAATCAACATTTAATAACCGGACTTGGATATCCGAACAAATTTACAGCAATAGCTCATGGGGTTTCCCAATAAAATGAAGCAGAGTAACGTTTGGAAATCCAAACTATAACTGAATTCTTACTTGTGATCAAGGTTATATATACAATACAATAAATGAGTCATGTCATAACAGGTTTACAGGATTTTAGGATTAAAGTAAGCTTTCACAGCATCCTAATCAGATGCCTGATTAACTTACTGAATAGATCTGAAATAAACAATGGAGGGAAGTAATGAATAAAGGTAACTTGTTAACAACTTATATGAGAGAGGCTTGCTGTCACACGATGAATGAAAAAATATGCCAAGTTTGAAAAATGAGAATAGTAGATTATGAATGCAGCAATCTGATAACAGTAAATTTGTCTTTTTGTTTCGAAAGTTTATCATGGTCTGTACACGGTCTGGTGATAGTATGCTACAGATTAAAATCACTTTATCGCTGACTATAGAATTGTATGAAGTACTTATACAATCACTGAATTTTGTTGCACACAGTATCTGTTGAAAAAATGATACATACCGTTTCCATTGTGTATAAACATATAATCCCTTGGAGGTAACAAGGCGCCATCTACAATGCAAAAGCAGATGGCGCCTTGTTGCGCACAAGGGACTCTACACAAAAAATAGAAGTATAGCAACTATTAGATTTTAGGTTATATGAGAATCGGGATTTGACATCAAGATAAACGCTTATACAAGTCGTCCGTCTCCTTGAGCAAGATATTTATAAAAAGTGATTTCTAGTTTTATCATGACACAAGAGAGGTGGCTTGAGTCGAGTTGAATGCTAGATGAACGAACGGATCGAGGACACGAAAAGGAGAGAAAAGAAGAGAAAAATATTTTTTAAAAAAATGTAAACTAAAAGTAACACAAAGTACATGGTGGCGTCAGGTTGTAAGTATCATGGTTCATGAATGTGCTCACATATTTAACCCTTTACCTAACATGAAAAAAGACGACACTTGCAAACAAAATTCTTGAATAACTATTTTTTTATATTTTTTGTCGCAAAACATAGGCTATGACCCCCTCATTGGAACGAGCTCGTTCCAAAGAGAGATCATAGCCTATGTTCTTAAGACAAAAAATGAAAACATAATGAAAATTAATTGGCGATTTTTGTGAATAGCTCTGGCCGGTTTTAGCCGTTACAATGGATAAAGGGTTAAGACGGATTGTGATGGGATGTGGAACTACGGCGCACAGAGAGATTTGTCTTACATGTAGGTGTGGGAAGTTTTTATTATTGCTTGGTGGTCAATTTTACGCGTGAGACAGGCCAGCCATGTTTACGTAGTTGTTCAACTCTTCGTATATGGACTTGGAAACCTTCAGTTATATGGTACCGAAAGACCAGCTTGGAAGTGACGACAATAGAAGCCCAGGTAGCTGACTGGATTCAATTTCGAAGTGAGTAGCCTAACCAGGCTGAAAGTCATTTTATTTTCTTGTTCCGTGTAATGTTCGGATTGTTTGGAACCAAAAAGAAGGATGCCCGAGTCTGTGAGATAGGTATTTGATCACTTTTACTTGTATGTGATGTGATGTGCAGTAGCCATTCAAGAAAGAAGTGATGGGTGACTCAGTAATACATAAATGTATGTACACATGTCACACAGATAAATCGGATAAATAATTGTTAAAAGGACCGTCTTTTAGGATGTTGAAGTTCAATCGCAATATATAGTGATATATTTGGTTCTTTCTAAAAAAACAGTGGTATTAAAACATGGCGGTCTGTTGATATTTGTGTCTATTTTTTTTTTAAATAGAAGAAGTCCTAGTTTCATATGTTGTAAGCAGAAACTCGTTGCAAAGTTTTATGCTTGACGGTAGAACTGATTTTCGTCTCAGTGGAGTTCTTGAGAATGGAACAGTTACCGAATTTTGATATTGATTGAACCTGAATTAGATATTGGTTGAGTTTGATCTTTTAACCTTGAGATGCAACACACCTGTGGCACTTAACCCTTTACCAAACCCACACGATATCAAAATTTATTATTTTAAATATTTGTTTTTCAAAGTTTTCAAAAATTTCAACAAAACTATTTCATGTGACCCCTCATTGGAACGAGCTCGACGAGCTCGTTCCAAAGAGGGATTACATGATATGGTTTTGTGGATATTTTTTGAAAAAGAATTGTTCTTGCTATTTTGTAAATTTTGTAAATTTCGTGGGCGTTTTCGGTCGATTCGTTAGAGTTTACACATTGATTAAAGTATTATTGCTATTAGGTAAGCTATACAAAAATGTTGTAGCTCACATTTACTTTGGCCCCACTTGTAATACCATGGGTCACACAAATCGACCAACTAAGTTTGCTAGATGAAATTGAATTCATTAGTGATGCCATATTTCAGACCTTCAAATTCGCCCTGATAAGCGAGAATCAGTTTTGATTCTCATGAACTCTTTCTGCGAAAATCAATTTTCAGTTTTAATTTAGAAGTTGAGAGTGATGTTATATCCTCATCACACTCGTGAGTGCAATCAATTCAAAATCCACGATAAAACCCACACCTCATAATTATATATTTACTAGTGTTTTACCCTTAAGGTCTCGCGGAACTAAATATTTAGTTTAGAGTGATCTGCCTTGAAATGTTGGATATTGCATCATAGTCTAAAATAAGACTCCTAGAAATAAAAAACGTATTGCTTGAGAAAACTGTTAAAGCATTTTATTAGGTTTTTACAACAATACTGAATATTTCACAAGAAAAAAGAGATTTTCTATGTATTTTCTGGGTCTATAAAATTCAGTTAACTATTTGTGTATTTTTGTTGGGAATTCCCAGAAAAAACTGAGTTCAAGGACGGTACTTCACTCCCTGGTGCATTTTCTCTCTTATTTGTTGCATGACCCATGTTTTCTGGCCAGAGAAAGTTGTGTGAAGGTTTGTACTTTATGTAGGTATTTAAATATTTAATATAAAGTGATGCGATCATATTTTTTTCCACATAAATGTTATAATGGTCGCCTATGGGAAAATATTTAGTTCTGTGAGACCTTAACGGTCTAGTTCCGGGGAGCGCGGTGGCTCAGTGGTTACGGTACTGGACTTCAAACCGAAAAGGTCCAGAGTTCGATCCCCACCAGGGGTAACTGCGTTGTGTCTTTGGGCATGGAACATCATCCCGATTGTCCATGAGGGAGCACGGTGGAGCTGTGTACTAAGGCACATCGATAGTGCACGTGTCTTCAATCAATGATAACCCTGCTTGTGTGGAATTAGTATGTTGGGGAGTCCGACAGTTGCTCGCAGTTGCTCGGGTTGTTATCTCTGGGTATTCCGGTTTCCTCCACCCGTAAAACTGTCCGACACGAGGTGTTCTTCGCTGTCGAAAGTATCGTTAAACCGCATTAAATAAATAAATGAGGGCCTATTTCAAATTTTTTGTGAGTGTTTTGTCTTACATGTACGTGAAAACACATGTTCCAACCTGCAGGCTTTTGATGATCTTGCTGATGGAAGTATGTACCATGGCAGTGGTGTCTAACGAAGTCCTGGCTGCCTGTATAGACAGCCAAGACTTCACTACACACCACTGCTAAGTCCAAGTATTGCTTTATTGTGAGAAAGCAAACAATAAATAGAATTCTCCAAACCTTTAAGTGCGCTTTTAGAATCTATGACGAGAAACAAATGAACATTTTGCGAGAATCAGTGGTGTTTATCATTGTCACCCTTACGAGAATTATTTGCGCGAATCGATCCTGATGCTCGCATGAATTGTAAGCCCTGTGTTTTATCACACGTCCATTAATATAAAACACGGGATTTCCACTGTTCTGCCCGTGCGATAAAAATAAAGTTGTATCGCACATGTAGTGATACAAACTACGTTCGATTTCGTTTCCAACGTAAACATAGAAGGAACCCGTCTAAATAAATCACGTCATCGTTGGTCGAATGCACCGGAGTCGAGATCGCTTGGAAATTCCAAGTTCCTCATTCAGATTTGCTTACCCGGCATAATTAAACAATCAGATTCGAGTAAAAAATATACAAAATAAAAATAACATTCTGACTGCTTGTTCCTTGACAAATACTTTCCAGAACTGGTCATATATGATGGAGTGTGCTAAACTTATTAGCTATTTAAAAAAGCTTTTGTTGTGTTATTCTCCGCAGTTTAGTCAATATTTGAAGTTCGATCATCGTGACCGTGACACTGTTCGGTGTCAATTGGTTTCGACCAAATCAATGCCGTAAAAATTAAAAAGCAAATTAGGGTTGGAACTCCACCACCCAACAGTGATGTCTCTCGTTGGTAGCGAAGGAAACGCAGCAATTATCCAGTTGAAAAGTGTTTTTAGTTCAATTGTCGTGTTGTCTGGTTGTTACATGGGAGGTGTGTGATAAATAATCCTGGGCCAAGGCAATCGAGTGCGATAATTCTGAACCCATTCAAACGTAAGTGCGGTTCTGTATTTTTAGGTGATGCCTATTTCATCTACAGATATGAAACAGGTGGCATTTATTTGTTATACAGTGTAGCTTGATGAGTAATACCTAACAGTAAAAACTAAGGGGGTCAATGAGATTGGATGCTGCAGGTGAATGTCATTTGGTTGTCCGTACTGATATACTACTGATCACATTAACTCCGTCGTTGACTGTAGCAGTACTTACGAACTTATTGGACTTTAATATTGGTTAAAACTTAATGAACTATTGGATGGATTTCGCCCGTTGCACATGGTTGGGTTCTAAAAAGTGACACGTCAATTATTTCATTCAGTCATTGATTTAGAACTAGGAGACCTGGATTTTTGCGTACTCAGGACAACTAATTGTCTGTTCTTCCAATGTTCACTTTGTTAGCAAAGAGACCTGCTGAGAGAAAATTGGGGAATATCCGGCACATGTGTCATATATAATTGTCACAGTGTTTGATTATTAGCTGGTATCGAGGTGTTTACGCTTTCTGAAAATCTAAATACGCATTCTCTGAAAATCGAAACCTTTTAGCCCACAATTAAAGTTTATAGCAGTTAGGCGAGTTGCACTAAAACATTGCAGAGAAAATTTACTTTGGTACTGTAACAGGGTGGGGTGAAAGCCTCCCCAGGGGCTAGAACCCTGGTTTGAATCTCCCTGTTTGTCTTTAGCTTCTGGAAACTCTGAGTCAACTTTCAAAACATGGACACATGGGTAAAATATAACTCAACTCGGGAGGTAGAATGGACATTAAGTCATATGTTGTGGTCTGGATGAATGCACAAGAAAATGATAAGAACAGTTTATAGTGGTTTATTAAGAAGCCAAACAATAGTATGATATGAGATGGACATGAATATGAACGATGGGTAAACAAAACCACAGGCACACTACTCTTTCAACCCAAAAGAGGTTTGACTTCCACCTAAAACAAGTTTATGTTACTGTGAATGGCTCCCACAGAACACGGACCCGGAGAAAATTACTGTCAGAAACGTTGGTTCTCACCAGAGTTGTGTTGTATTTATTTCAACTGCTGTTACCACATGCGTTACACCCCCCCCCCCTTTCCTTAACCCTTTGAACACAGAGGCCGCTTTTCCGGCCCAGGATCATGATACTTCATAATTTAATTAAGTGGGGTGTCTATTATGTTAATGTGTGGGGTAGACCAATCAATATTTTCAACGTGCAGCCTCCTGGCTGCACGTTGAAAATATTAATTGGACTATCCCCAATTACTGAATATGGACTTTTCCAATTGCTGCCATTGAACTGACTTTGAAGATACCACCAGGGTTCAAAGGGTTAAAAAGAAAAAAATGTGTAACATTTTTAGAACCACACAGCAGTTGTTAAATACATTTCCGATAAATCATTAATATTTTATAATTAGCTTTTAAAATGTGGCGTGCCACGTAAACCATTCTTCCATATACTTTTCCGTGAACCGGATTACCAACCCACTTCCCCCTGAAAGTATTGTATGCAAAATTTAAACTGATGACATGAAGTAGATGAACAAGTTGTTATAAAATGACATATGATTCCTCTACTGACTTTTATACGGTTTATTATTTTCTTTCTTCTGAAATTTTGTCTCTCTGCCTTTTCTGGAATAATATCCTGGAGTTCACTGCAGGAATTCTGCCAATTTCTTTTCATCGCTCGTTACAGGGGCGTAAATCCTGGGGGTGTGGGAGGAGGTGTTACACCCCCCACCCCCAAATACAAAACAATCACTATACAACAGACATCATACTTTATGGGTTTCATGAACCATTGCGTTACGACCGCCCAACCAGAGGTCGTGGGGTGGCTTTGTACATAAGAGAGGGTTTTTCATTCCGACATAGACCAGACAATGAGACGCCGAATACTGAGTGTTATGTCATCCTCTATTGAAAGACCATGGGACACGCGAGTCGAAGACATAATAGTTACCGGCTATTTTAACGACAACCAGCTGGGCCACGCAAGAGGTACCTTTATGAAATAATCAGTTATTTTAATCTTAGATAGCTTGTGAGTGAGCCAGCATGCTTCACTGAGTCGTCTGCCTCGTTGATAGATCTATTTGCGATCAGCAGCACAGTCATCGTGAAAACTTGTGAGGTCTTAGAACTGATTATCCCTGACATGATGCGCTACCACTGCCCAATTGCAGTTGAAGTTGAGCTTTTTGTGCCACGATCCCGCACTTTTAAGAGACAGATATGGCTGTATTCCCAAGGCAATTATGATGCATTAAATGCTGCGCTCTCTCGCGAAGATTAGAATTCTCTTTTTGATAGCTCATGTCTAGATACTATAATTTCTAAATTCACTGACAAATTACTCGATATTGCACTGAATCATATACCAAACAAATATATTACTTTGAAGTCGAATCAGCCGAAATGGATGCATAACCAAATACGACTAATAATAAGACAAAGAAGAAGGTTGTATCGCACTGCCTGCACAAAATATAAAACCAAAAGGAATGAAGTTGTATCAGCTATCAGGAAGGCCAAAACTTTGTACTTATCCAAAATTCAGTTCATTTTAAAAAGTAACGACACCCCAAGTTCACAGAGGTGGAAAACATTACAAACATTTTAGTGGCCGTCGACAAGCAGAGATTCCTGTTATTAATTACATGAACGAAGTATACACCTCGAATCTTGAGAAAATGTTGAGAAAGCCGAAGTGCTTAATGAATACTTTTGTTCCATCTCAACAGTTGATGACTCGCACGTTCCCTTGCCAGAGGCCATAGCCCATCATACACGAACAATTGATGGTGTAACCCTTCACTGCAGAGAGGTGTATGAAGCACCGAAGTCATTGAAGGTGTCCAAAGCATCGGGTCCTGATCTTGTCAGCCCCCTCTTCTTAAAGAATGTAAAGTCTCTCTATGCGAACCACTATCGATTTTATTCAATATATTGTTAAAGAATTCGTATTTCCTTCATTGCGGAAAAGGGCTAATGTTTCACCAGTTTTGAAAATAACCCTGGAACTTAGTCAGTAACTATCGTCCCATATCTCTGATAAGTTGCCTTGGTAAAGTCTTTGAAAAATGTATCTTTAAACGACTGTGGCAATTCCTAGAAGACATGGACGCTCTTAGCCAATTTCAGTCGGGTTTTACGCCAGGTGATTCTACAGTCCTCCAGTTAACTGATATGTATGATGAATTCTGCAAAGCGCCCAATGAAGGAAAAGAAGTTAGGGTTGTATTTTGCGATGTCAGTAAGGCTTTCGACAAGATATGGCATGTTGGTTTCGCTCGGAGAGTATTGGTGTCTCGGGTGAATTGTTGCTGTTCTTAAAATCGTACCTCTCAGATAGATCTCAACGTGTAAAGTTGAGATATCAGAGGCTTTCCCGTGGCGCCCTGTAAATGCTGGAGTCCCTCAATGTTCTATACTATGACCCTTACTGTTCCTAATCTACATTTACGACATAACCGAAAATTTACTCAGTAGCATACGACTTTTTTTGCAGATGATACTTATTTATATCTAATTGTATAAAATCCAAACCAAGCCTCGAATTTAATTAACCATGATTTAGCTGTAATTGAGCATTGGACAAAAACATGGCTAGTCGAATTTAATCCTAAAATATATCACGCAAATCGAACCCAACTGCCCATCCACCCTTATTTTTAGGTGGTGCTCAAATAAGTGAAGTCAGTACTCATAAGCACCTAGGAGTTGTACTAAATACAACATGTACCTGGACCAAACAAATTGAATATATCTGTTCCAAAGCCTGGTCTCGACTAGATTTGTTGCGGAAACGCAAATTCGAGCTTGGTAGAAAAGTTTTTTAAAAAGATATACTTTTTGCCTTTATCGGGCCCTTACTTGTGAATATGGTGATACTGTTTGGGATATTTGCTCGTCAGGACAAGTCGCCGACTTGGAAAAAATCCAGATCGGTGCAGCATGAATAATTCCAGCAGCAACAATTAGTGCTAGTAAATCTTTATTATACTTCGAAACACGTTGAGACAATCTACAAGAAAGACGCCGAAAACTTAAGCTCGTGCAGTTCTCCAAAATGCATCACCACTTAACGCCTCCTTATATTGCCAATAAAGTTTCACCTCTCATATCCTCAATAAACCCATCAATCAATATTTGAACATGCCAAAATCACAGAGTTCCATTTTGTCGCACACAATTATACCAGTCCTCTTTCATTCCTAAAGTAACTGACCAGTGAAATAACCTGCCTTTATCTGTTCGTGAGAATTCGTCGCTGAGTAATTTTAAGACCTTTTAAATGGTGGCAAACTCCGACCACCATCATTTTACAGTGGCGCGAAATCTCACACGGCTCATATTTACGCCTGCAGATTGTGGTTACGCTGTAGCTATCTTAATGCTCACTTATATATGATAATCATCAAGCAACTAGTCCACTGTGTCAGTGTGGTGAATTTAAGACACCTGAACAGTTCCTTCTTCATTGTCCAATGTTTCTTAACGCACGCAATAGAACCAACAATTTATTCCCTTTCACCATAGATATCTCCACACTTCTTTGTGGCTAGGAACTTTTCAGTAACGAGGAGAACAATCTAATTTTTGATATAGTGTATGACGTCATCTTACAGAGTGGCAGGTTCCTCTGACGACAACTATTTTTCGAACATTCTTCGCCTTCATTATGAATTCCTCTCTCGGTCTCCGCACGATTAAGGTCATTTATTACAATTTTATTATCTAATTAGTGGTAGAGCTGTTTAATTTCAAAACCTTTTTTTCTATTCAACTTTATCTAAAGACAATGCACCATGTTTCGGGGTGGCTTCTTCTTTTTACTTCTTCTTCTTACATCTTCTTACTCTCTGACTTCTTCCTTTTATTCATCTATTTTTTTTTATCAGTTAGACCACTTCTGATTTCACGTGTATAGTTTAGACAATCGCGTATATCGCTGGCTAAGGGGCTGAGCCTGTTGGTCAGCTTATTCTACGCATGAAATTAGTATAAACTGCCTTTTTCTAATTTTCTGACGAGCTGTCGGCACCCCTCATCTGCACTTGTTGATGTAAATATGTACTGTTGAAAGCACTTGAAAAGGTGATATATATGCATGGCAATATGTGGGGACAGAAGAGCAGAATGATGATACGCCCACCAATATTTTTAGGTAGTTACGGACCTGGCACGATAAGATCATGTTTACCATTTGTTGTTTATCGTAACTAAACCTTCTTTGTGGCGTGCAACCGGCTAATCAACCCTGTCACGAAGAAGTGAAGTTACATTTACCACCACTCAACTCCGATCTGCTGCAGCACCTTATCCATATTCTGCTCTCTTAGCTAGCACTGATAAGCATAACAAAATTGCGTCACCGGAATTAGACAATAAAGTAGTATTTCCAACGTACTGCATACTACATCGCCCGATTCCTTTGCCATCTTCTTCTTATGATGGTATACACTCCAGCAGTGTATAACAGACATTCCATTTCTACAGGGAGGAGAAAAATTGAACGTCCAGCATTAACAGCAATTCTAACTACTTTCATTTCTTTTGTATTACGGCAATTTCAAAATACAAAATATTGCATTCGCTGTTTAATTTCCCAGTAAGATATCCAGACTATAATTATGTGATTGTAGACGCAATTCTCAATAGAATTATCTTTCTCAGTTAGATTTTGCAATTGCATCAAAAAGTCCAAACCTTTACAGATTTAATTTAATAAAATAAAAAAAAAAAAAAAATGGCGGCGGTGTGTTGACTTTGAACGACCCTCTGAGTTAAGGATCTAGTTTGGGTCAAAGCGCTGTTAATTTGATGTTGAGTGTTGCGGAGTGTAGCTTAGTGACTCAAAGGAACTCGTGTGTATCTCCCATTTTATGATTTAGTTCGAAAACGATGATACAAAAGGTGTTTCTTCTGGTAGGAAACAATTCTGGTGACGTATTTTCGTGTGTTCACTTCATTCTTCGATCTTCGATCGTCGACAAAGTTGTTTTTTCAGCACAATTGGTGTTAAATATGCCAAAGGACAATCCTTCGGGTAAGGAAAGGGAGTGCTCCAACAATGACCTTAAAAGCTAATTGTTGAGAGGGAACAAACATTAAAATTTGAACTAAGAAGTATGAATACTGATATCATAGAAGTAAAAAAGGAAATTACCACAATAAACAAGACAATATCAGATCTGAGAATGTTGCTACCTCTAGGAACGTTGATTTCATTGCACAGAATTTAGGAGAGCTTGAGGAAGTCACAATTCCTAAGAAGTGTAGCATTCCAAACCAAGTTGAAAAAATGGAGGAAAAACTAACTCTCTCTGAGATTCTTGATAGAAAATACAACCTGTTGATATACGGTGTGGCTGACAATAAGGATGAAAATGTCTATACAACCTTGCACAATTTCATTGCAAAGGACTTAAAACTGGATGAGACTATTGCTACCGATATTGTCAGGAGAGCCATCAACTCCCATCATCCAACTTTCGGAATCAAAAACCTCCACCTTCTAAACCAATTTTTGTTAGGCTTGGAAATGATAGAGACAAGCAGGCTATCCTAAATGCAACCACCAACTTGAAGGGGATAAACAAAATCTGTTCATACTGATTTACCACCTGCATTAAAAGGGAGAGCGGGAGGCTGTCTGGGATAGCATATAAGCTGATGAGTGAGAAAGGCTCCCGAACTAGAATTCGAGTAGTGGTTGTACAAGTCATACTGGAAGTTAAAGAAAGAGGCTACGCCACATGGAAGGAATTTGTGGATTGAAAAAACTACTAACTTTTCCTAAAACCCCACGAAGTATAAGAAGTATTCAACCCTTTGGGACATCGCAGTTATTTATGTATGCACATATGGACATGTAGAAGAATAGTAGTTATGGAAGAGTAGTTATAATTGTGTAGATCCGAAATCACAAGTTGATATATGTGTAAGTATGTCATAATTAGTGTGTGGGTAGCTGTGCAGCTATGTGTACAAACTGTACAACTTGGCAGATCCTACAGATTCTACCCTTGGCCACCTTAGTCACAAGTGGTGAGCATTGTTGATATAATGGCAATGTGTCAAGAGAAACTAATATCAACCACATTTGTAGTTCTGTGTACAGCTTATGTGCATATGTTTATCATGTGCACGTATGTGTAGACCTTGAAATATCTATATATATGAGGTTGAATGAATATATATATACATAGTTAGTATGTATATATATATACATTTATATACAAAACCCACGGACACGCATCAATACCTACACGCAAAGTCAGATCACCCAATCAACACTAAAAGAGCGATACCATATGGAATAGCTTCAAGAGTAAAAAGAATTTGTTCCGATAATGCTGAATATGAATGCCACAAAACTGATATAAAACAACACCTGCATGCCAGAGGTTACGATGAAAAGTTTGTAAGCGAACAACTAGAAAAGGTCGATCAAATCCAGCGCAAACAGTTACTTGAAAAACGATCCAACAAATCAACCGGCGAAAGAGTCCCGTTTGTGGTCACCTACTCGCGGCGCCTCCCCGACATCGGGAAAATAACGCGGGAGCGAATGCCCATTTTACACCGCTCAAAACGCATGAAGTTGGCATTCGAAAAACCTCCCCTGATTTCGTACAAAAGACTGAAAAATTTGGGAGATATCATAGTCCACAGCAAGCATAATAAAATGTTCAACAATCAAGGGACGGGATCTGATAGATGCGAGAGAAAATGTGCAATCTGTGGGTTTATGCTCCAAACAAAACAATTCGCAGACAAGAACGGGACGGCCTACCACATAGGCAAAAAAATCACCTGCATGTCCAGGAATGTGATATATGGGATTTTCTGCGACAAGTGCAATGAAGTTGTGTACGTGGGAGAGACGGGGACAAAATTGTATGAGAGAATGCAAAACCACCTGAGTAGAATAAAACTTGAGGTTATGGATGAACCGATACCACATCATTTTCTGACGAAAAACCATAGTATAAACAATTTTAGGATTATTGGGATTGAACAAATTAATAAACAAAATACAGCTTACAGGAGGGGTCGTGAAGCATTTTGGATTAACAAACTTCAAACACTAGAACCCAATGGGCTCAATAGACAAGAATAATTCCAAATATTCTCATTTATAAACTTGCTGAATGGGGGGGGGGGGGGGGGGGGGGGGGGGATATAAATTAGTGTACAGAGCAATTACACCTAAACACGCATTGGTGTTGAACATAGCGTGTATATGTTGTGAGATTATGATCATTTGGTATATGTCAGTGCGTACATCATGTGTATGTTGTGTGTGTGTGTGGGGGGGGGGGGGGGTATGGTACTCTAGCCTACGATTGTCGGTGTAGACATTATAGGAGGGATTGCCCTTAGATCAGTGGTGGAGGGCATATATATGCTGCAATAGTGGGTGGGGACAAGACATTTACACATTCTGGAAGGATTGTCCGGGGGGGGGGGGGGGGGTTATCACTACGCAAGGAGGGTATAAAAAAATTATATTTTCCATCAGCGGTATTGATGTCTGATTGACGCGGGTTGGGTACTGGGGCGGAGATATGGAGGCGCGCTTTTAAATGATTGAATGATTCGGGCCAAGGAGTGGTTGGATGTGTGAATACGGTATACGAACTTACTTGCCTCTGCCTCTGTTACCAGGGCGAGGTTTTAGAAATAGTGTCTAATTCATATTTGTTTTTTACGTAATAACGCGGAACATATCTTTACTTGTTGCCACCCAAGGAAGATATTATACGGTATTTTTTCATAATTTACACTTGAATACAAAAAGCAAAGTGAAGCGCGGAACATATCTTCACTTGTTGCCACCCAAGGAAGATATGATACAGTTATTTTGCGCGTAATAGACTCGGATACGGGGAACAACATGAAACGGGGAACATATCTTTACCACCCAAGGGAGATATGATACGGTGGTTTTACAAGCAATACACTTGAATATGGAGAACAACGCGTTTGAACAATTCGGGTCAAGGAATGGTTGAATGTGTGAATACTGCATGCGAACTCGCTTCTGCCTCTGTTACCAGGGCGAGGTTGAGATAAATGATTGAATGCTTCTAATTCTAAGGCTGAGAACAAAAAATGCGCGCAATAACGCGGAATATATCTCCACTCGTTACCACCTAAGGAAGATATGATACGGTCTTGTTTGTCCATAATTTGCAATTAAAAACAGTGAACAACGTGTAATGCGGAACATATCTTTACTTGTTGCCACCCAAGGAAGACATGCATCGGCGATTTTATAGACGGGTTCTTGATTTTATAATTCCCATTCAACAATTAGGATCAGCGTGACGCTAAATTTTACGTTCCTATGACGCGATACACATTGGTACGGTACTTAACGTAACGGAATAAGTATTAGTCAAAAATGAAAGCCGCTTAGAAGGAAGTAAACTTCCGAGCATGACGGCAATTTGACGAAGTTATATAAAATATTTGATGAAGTGTATACATAGTTAGTTATATAAATCTGTGTATATCTGTGAATATGGAGAGGTAGTACAGGCAGATTCTATTTTAGTCACAGGCAGAGTGCTTTACTGATGCATGATTTCGCGTGTCAAGTGTAACTGGCCCCAACCATAAATGTAGAGCAGTGCAGATATCTGCATTGTGCATTATGTATTAATCACAACCTTGACGTTGCATAGATGTATGGCTATGACCAATGGTAAAATATATCAATCACAGCTGTGGTGTTGTATAAAGACATATTTATTGCCTATTACAGTATTTGTGGCCTAAGTTGGGAGAATCCCTTCACTTAAGGCCAATCGTGCATTGGGTTTTGGTTGCAACTGTAATTCGAAAATTTGAAATACTTACTGCCCTTTAAAGTGTTTGTGGCCTTAATTGGGAGAACTCCTTTACTTACAGGCAAATGTGCATTGTGCTTTGGTTGCAACTGTAATTGGAAAAGTGTGAAATACTTATTGCTTATTAAAGTGTTTGTGTCCTAAATTGGGAGTATCCCTTCACTTAAAGGCCAAATGTGCATTGGGCTTGGTTGCAATTTGTTGTCTAAATTGGGAGAATCCCTTCTCTTAAAGGCAAAATGTGCATTGCGCACTGGTTGCAACTGTAACTGGAAAATTTGAAATACTTATTGCCTATTAAAGTGTTTGTGGCCCAAATTATGAGAATCTCTTTACTTAAAGGCCAAATATGCATTGGGCATTGGCTGCAACTGTAATTGGCAAATGTGAAATACTTATTGCTTAGTAAAGTGTTTGCGGGCCTAAATTTTGAGATTTTCTAACATAAGTATGGATTAAATGGAGAACATCCAACTTGGCAAAGCGCTACATGTATGTAATAGCTCCAATTTCTTTATCACCAATAACTTGTCTAACCAAAGTATATCATCAATGCTAAATTTCCTGTTCTACAGTTAAGGTGCCACATTGGTGGTGGAGGGTTGGCTTGCGGTGGGCGATGGGTTGACTTGATATCGTAAAAAATCTGAACAAAATAATAATTTGTCACTCTTTTTGCTTTCTATCCGTATTTATGAACAATACTTCGCAGTTCTGAACATCAAAAAATGAAAAATTATAAAATTTTCACATATTTGGTGCCATCGAGAAGAGCATGTCGCTTATGTTCGGGCTAGATTTTCCCTTACTTATTTGGCCCCTTGATTCCTGCTAGTAGCGGCTGGAAAATATTGCATTAACTCCCCGTTCATTTTCTGTGAATGCAAATTATTATGAAAATTATTTGTAGAAATGGGGCAATATTTTGCATATCAACAATACCAAATTTCCCGTTTTAGAGTTAATTTCATATCAACAATGCCAAATGCCCTATAGTGAATTGCTGCCAGCGGCGACTGGAAAATTATTTCATATACCCTTTACCTAACATGAAAAGGAGACGACAATGGAAAAAAAAATTCTTGAACAATTAATTTCTTTTCATTTTTTTGTCTCAAAAACATAGGTTATGACCCCTCAATGGAACGAGCTCGTTCCAGTAAGGGGTCATAACCTATGTTTTTGAGACACAAAAATGAAAAAAAAATGAAAATTAACTGACGATTTTTGAGAATAGCGCTGGCCGGTTTTTACTGTTACGTTGGGTAAAGGGTTAACCAGCGTCCACTGTCTGTGACTGCAAGTTACTAGTAGGAACAGTGCAGTATTTTTGTTGTTGGGGTGTGATGGCATCAGGAGAGGCTTTGCTATTCTGAAACCATAATATTGTCTTTCCTTTCCCACGATCGCATCAACTGATATAAATTTATGTATGTGGTCCTAATTGTCTAGGTATGGCAGCTTCGTATGCACTTGTATCAAAAGGCATATTTAACTGTATATCACTTGGCGGTTACGTACAAGGAAATATCAAATAAAATACTGTGATATCTATTATTATGTTCTCAGAGAAACCTTTGACTGAAATTGATGAGATATTGCGATACCTGTGCTGTTGGAGAAACAATCGAATTCAATTCTCTTCCATTTGATTTGCTGCAGGTATGGTTGTAATCCGCACTGAAGCAGCCATAACGATATAATACAAGGTATTGCATAAACGATTTCAGATATTTGTTTTGTCCCCCTCGTTAAGTCCAGCCATCGCCGAGGAGCAGCCCTGACTGGATGTAACGAAAGGGTCAAAACGAGGCCAGCAAACCGCCGACTAAACAGCCTATTCAATTATATTGCGATATCTGTTTTTGCTGAAAAAAATTGACGTCAACTTCCCTCATACTAGCATTGGCTGAGAATGTGATTGCGAGTAGAAGTGAAGCATTTCGCTGATGATGCTGTGGATTAAAATACCACCCATGTATTCATAATTACTGTTATGTTTCACAATACTATTTATTATAAAGTGGTGACTTCATTTCATATCTCTTCTCCAAAATTCCCAGCAGTGGAGTGAGTTGTGCTTGGTTACTTTTGTGGACAAGTTTTATTTTAGTTGCAGAATAGTCCTCAAGTGGATAACACAATTTTAACGATTTGCAGAGTTGACTTTATACCTTTGTTGCGGTCATAATATAACTATTAACTATGGCTGCATAAATTCCAATAAACATAACGTCATCATTTGTATTTCGGCTAAGTTACATTCTGTACCACAGCCCCACCAACTAATGCTAAATGACTATGTGCATGTGGGTGGGTGGGGAGGTCAAATAACCTAGAGCTTGGCCTGGCCCTGTGCTGTGGAAAAACTCATGGAACTACGGAAAAGTCATGTTCTTGATTCTCCGGCCTCGATGAGAGCGACGGAAGGTGTTAAATGGTGTGTGAGTGTGGGGTGGGGGTGGGCACCTTCGGAACAGCTAAAAATGCTCGTTCGATGTGCACCAGGTATGTAGAGAATATGAGATGAATGTTCTTCGATGTGATATTTATGGAAGAAGTCTAGAATTTCCCGTTATAACGAGCCTTTGGCGAGGCAAGCGGAGGATCCTGATGAGTTTAATGAATGACATGAATTAGGCTGAATTAACTATAACAGTTAACTGGCAAGCAGTTCCTAGATTTTTCCTATTATTTTTCTTCTTTTTTCTGTCTCTGGGGGAAACTTGTCTTCGTTGTGGACTCCCGTCATGACTGCTGAGGAGCAGCCATGTCTGGATCCCACCAGGGGAGCCAAAATGAAGCCAAGGAACCACTGACTAAACGACTTATTAAATTCGCCTAGATAACTCGCGTACAACAGAAGAAAAATTAGGATAATGTACTTATTTTGGAGTCAGAAGATTCACTGTCTTCGTTCACATATCTTAAGCGCGCCGTGAAATCTTCAAATGTGAAAATATTTGTCACTGGTCGCAATTTCGTCTTCACGTGATATTGAAGCCCGAGTTTAGAAATTGGTAAGCTCCACCAAAGCAAGTATAACAATGGGGAATCCAACATAATTATTTGTAAGGAGAGCTTTCCAAAAAGAGTATGAGGCTTCTTGTGAACTGTGATTTCTTCTATATTTCCGTTCATTTTTTTTTGTATCCCCGTCCGTTCTTCAATCCGTCTGCCAGAAGTTAGAATTGGCAAACTGGAAGTATGTACAGCACCTTTGGTGAAGTCTCTTGTTTGGGATAAAGGGCTTGGAAGAATGGGAGATTAAAATGATGAAGATTGGAACAGCATAATTTAATTCAAATATAATGTACTGTATCCTCCTCAGTTGGGTTAAGTCAGCTTGCAATTCATGCATAATTTGTATAGCAATTTTTTACAATGTTATCTGTTTATATGATGATTAGTTTAAACATATTTTATTTGTCAAAATAAACAAAAAGGATTGGACAACAAGTGCTCAACACTTAAAACACGTCCTCTCCTTTTTATACGATTAACAAGTAAATGCAGCATTATTTCAATATATACACATCATAATAAACAATACGCTATTCAAGATTGCAATGGTTTTAAGATGGTACATATTCAGCGAAAGAAAAGAGAAGGAAGAAAAAGAGGGAGGGACTGACACCATGTACTCATCAAACAAATATCAAATTGTCTCCAGCCAACTCACCAGGCCGCAACGCTCCAGACGAGGCCCATCACTGCAAGGTGCATGCAGTGTTTTATCATCACATATAAAGTAGGTAAGCTACGTCTAACGATATATCGTCATCTGACAATCACAATGCTCTCTCTTCCACTGGAAGATAGAACCCCATGGTTCTCACGTGACAATATAGTATGTACGTGACACTAATATATATGATCAGTTCCAACATGTGTTGCTATTTCATAAACACGGTATGGGTAAGTCAAGATCCTCCAATCGTAGTTGACACTTTACCCATCAAGAAAGGCAAGGGAAATTTGCAACTAAACCTCTGGAATAACTATCCCGTTTCCATCCTCTGTGCCAAACATACAGCTCATGGTTCCTCATTGGAACGAGCTCGCTCCAATGAGAAGACGCAAGCTATAGTTTGAGGTTAAAAAAAGAGAAGAAATTAGTGATTTTGTAAATAGCGCTGGCAGATTTAGACCACTACATCCGGCAAAGGGTTAATCATGCCTGTCACTATAGACGACTTGCACGCCACTCAATGGCTACCAGAGCAATTTTTTTCCAATGAGGCGGAGTAGGTGATAATTGAGAATACGAGCTCACCTGTACATGTACGTGAACGTGTACATGTACATCTCCATAGGATTTAGTGTTAAAATCGTGTACGTGTACAAGATTTTAACGGTTTTTTAGGGTGAGCTCGAATTTTTTTAACACTGGATTGTATCCTAGACGCGCGTAGTTTTACGTACACGTACATGTACCGTTTTGATTGAAATCTGCAGATGAGTTTTCCCCATTGGATTCAGTGTTAAATTGCGAGCAAAAAAACGTTTTGAGAATTCGAACTCATCGTCTTGCCGATTCTAACAATCCGCGTCCGTACACGATTTTAACACTGAAACCCTATGGAGAGTGTTAAATTGCGAGCAAAAAAACGTTTTGAGAATTCGAACTCATCGTCTTGCCGATTCTAACAATCTGCGTCCGCACACGATTTTAACGCTGAAAACCCCATGGAGGCGTACACGGTGATCCGCTTGCAGATTTTAGGTCGGAAATCGACTCGCGTGAAGAGGTGATGTTTGAATCCGCAAACCCACTGTAGCGTTTCTCGAAGTGAGACTGGTGCACGTTACTGCGAGGTGATCTGAATGAGCACTTGATGGAAATGTTTTGAACGAAGAGTGTTGTCGTCGGTGTGTTAGAAATTCGCGAGCCCGCTGTCACGTTTTTGATTGATATATATATAGGGGAGAAAAAAAATATAAATAAATAGTTATTTAAAAAAAATAAATATATCAAATCGAATAGATAATAAAAACGTAAAATCATGAGCGATTCTCAGGATATTAGAGTGAGGTTTCTTTTAAAAATGCTGATGAGAGCCTACGCATTCTGCGTGAACGAACAACTAGGTCGTCTCTTGTTAGAACGATGCGTCGGATGTCGGGATCACCTAGACTTCGATCACGAGAATCATTGGTGTCTGTGGATGGAAAGGGAAGATATGGTCGTCAAGTATTTTGAACCGGCGTTCGAACGCGTTCGAATCGACGAAGTGATCACGCTTTGGAGGAGATTAGTCTTCTGTAAGGATGGAGACAAGCTCACGGTTTCGGAAGAACTGAAATTGGTGCGTAGAAGTCTGACTTTAGAAGACAAGGGATGCATCATGAAATTATTGCCGAAGGAAGCATACGTCTAACTTTTCTCATTGATATAAATAAGGGAGAATAGAAAATAAAAATAAATACACACATAAAATTTTTTATCTAATATTAGAAAGAAAAAAAACATAAAAATGAGAAATAAATTGTATCCGACGTTAGATGACGACGAGGATGAGAAGCCAAACACCGTTTTGCCAACGGCACCATCACTAGAAGAGAAAGAAAGAGGAGATCAAATCAGTAGAATCCAATTGTATCTGACTCGAGAGAGAGATTCTCGCCATTCTCTCAAGAAGAAGTATTCGTGTTTCCTGAAATTCGTCAATGCGGTCGACACGACACTCATCACGATTTCCATGGGTTTACACGCGGCCGCCATTGGATTGTTGTCGACCGCGGTCAGTATTCCGATCGTGTTGACCATAGAAGGAGTGGCTCTAGCCGCCAGATTATTTAGCACGCCCGGAATCTTTTTGAGTAGGAAATTATATCTGAAGGCAAGGAAACACGAAAAGATTCACGTCTTGGCCGACTCCAAGATCGACACGATATCCGAAATGATCTCGATGGCGTTGAAAGATGGTAGGATATTGGATGGAGAATACTTCATGATATTGAGCGAGAAAACGAAATACGATGCCATGAAAGAAGCCGTGAGAATCAAGACTCATCAGATCATCAAGGAAGAGATGAAGGATTCTCTCGTGGAAAACGGGAGGTAAGAGGCCAGGGAGGAATTCGGTAAGTTGATAGAACTCAAGAGCAGCGATTGAAAAAAAAATATATATAATAAGAACAGAATTTTTAAAAAAGAAATATTAAATTTATATATAAAATAAAAACGAAATTAATTTAAATAACTCTCAAAAAATGTATTGCGTAAAGTGTAAGAGAGTTACCGAGACGAGTAATTCTCGAGAAGTACGAACTAAAAACGACAGACAGATGCTTTGCAGAATTTTCAACATGTGTGGTTCGATCAAGACTCGATTCATTAAAAAAAAGAACGCGAGCAAAGGTAAAGGCATCGTGAATAAAATGATCAATAATCTACCTTTCGAAATGCATCTGCCCGGTCACAGTTTCACGGGACCCGGAACGAAATTAAACAAGAGACTCAACGCCGATCTGCTTCCTAAATCTTGGAGCAAATCCGTGAATAGGGTGGATGCGGCCGCGTATGATCATGATCTGTGCTACGCCGGACATCCCGACACCAAGACTCGCAACAACGTCTGCGATAAAAACATGTTGGCGAAATTGAGAGGTATATCAAATCCGACCAGGAGAGAGAAGATAGAACGTTCGCTGGTCGGTAATCTGATCAGTGCAAAACACCGATTCGGATGGGGCGTTAAAAAAAAGCGCATCGGAAAAGAAGAAGAAACGATTATTGACGAGCGAATTGGCTGAGGAGTTACACAAACCCATCGTGCGTAAATTCCGAAAGAGAAGGGTGTTCGTGAAGGGTTTGGATGACATTTGGTCCGCCGACTTGGTCGACATGAGATCGTTTTCGAGGTGGAATGAGGGTGTTAAATATCTATTGATGGTCATCGACGTTTTTCCAAATACGGTTGAATCAGAGCTCTGAAGAAAAAATCGGGACCTTGCATCACCGAGGCTCTGAAGAGCGTGTTCGACTCGTCTTCTCGAAAACCAAATAAATTGTGGGTGGACAAGGGAAAGGAATTCTACAACAAGCACGTTCATCGATTAGTCGACCTCTACTCGATCGAAAATGAAGAGAAAGCCAGCATGGTGGAACGTTGGAATCGAACGATGAAGGAAAAGATGCACAGATACTTCACGGCGAATTCGACTAAGAAATACATATACGCTCTGAATGGTCCGGCCAAAGATTACAACAACACGCGACACAGATCGATCAAGATGACTCCCGCGGAAGCTAGCGATCCTCGAAACGAAAAACGGGTCTATGCGAATCTATATCCTGAGAGATCTAAGATCAGGAAGAAGTCTAGAACGCCAAAATTTGCGGTCGGCGATCGAGTGAGAATCTACGCTTATAAGAAGCACTTCGAAAAGGGTTATACTCCTCGATGGACCTCGGAAATCTTTGTGATAATCAAAATATTTCACACCGATCCGGTGGCTTACGAAATCAAAGCTTTGGATGGAGAAGAGATCATCGGAAAGTTTTACAAACAACAATTGCAGAAGACGAAGTTTTAATAAGAAAACAAATTTTTTTTTACTCTCTTTAACATTTTCTTGTTTACACATATATATATAGGAGAGAAAAATAATAATAAAAAATAATTAAAACTATTTTTAGATAAAAAAGCAAGCTAATTAATGAACAAAAAACAAAAACCCTTCAAAAATGGCAAATATACTAGATATCGCACAAAGCATAGTGAAAGATGAAAGTATTCAAGAATACGAGGTTCACGAATACGAACCGATAACCGGAACGAGTTTGAACAATGCGGGAGAGATAAGAATCAACGTCGAAACCCAAGATCTATTCGTCCATCCTAGTGGGAGTTACATAGTGGTGCAGGGACGTCTCACCAAGGAAGATGGGAGCGACTACGCTGATGACGGCACGGTTACTCTAGCCAATAATGGCATCATGCATCTATTCAGTAATATAAAATACTTGCTATCCAGACAAGAGATAAAATCTGTGTTTCATCCTGGTCAGGCCACCACGATGTTCAGACTCTTGACGTATCCGGATGATTTTTCGAAATCCAGAGGACTTAATCAGTTGTAGATGAAAGACACCGTCGGCCCTGCTAGCGCCGGCGCTGTCGCGATATTCAACTATGTCGTCAAGACGTCCAGACCTAAAGGAACGTTTTCGTTCAGGATACCTTTGAAACACATCTTCGGATTTGCAGATGATTACAACAAGATCATGTACGGATTCAAACACAATCTGACGTTGATTCGAAAAGGAAACGACGACGCGATAGTGAGACTCACTGCGACCGATGCGGGTAAGATAACTCTACACAAGATATCGTGGTTCTTTCCGCACGTGGAGCCTTTGATCGTGGAAAAAACGCGTCTCTCCAAGATCATAGAATCCAAGAGTAAATTACCTGTGGGATTTAGAATGAGACAGTGCGACACAGCTAGCATTCCACCCTCCACGAATCACTTCGATTGGAGATTGACGGTGAAATCCGCTTCTGAGAGACCGCGTTTCATCGTGGTTGCATTTCAGACTGATAGGGACGGGTCTCAGGAAAAGAATGCATCACTGTTCGATCACTGCAAGTGTTTCTGAATGCCACGAGATATCCAGCAATCGATTACAACACGTCGTTCAACAAGAACGATTTCTGCAGACTGTACGGCGGTGCCGCTGATTTTAGAAAGAAGTATCACGGTCTAGATGAATTGATGAGCAATCCTAACATATCTCCCGGTGAATACAAGTCGATGTATCCCATGTTTGTATTCGACGTCAGTACACAGAGTGAACGACTCAAGAGTAGCGTCTTAGACATTCAGATCAAGATGCAATTCGATAGGAACGTGCCGAGAAAAACCAAAGCCTTCGCCCTGGTCCTGTCGAACAGAGAATTACAATTCGAATCGGATGGAAATAAGATGACGATCATTCAATGTGAGACGTGTGTGAAAAAAATTAAAAACAAAATAAAAAAGTAATGAGTAATTATTAAAAAACAAACAAAACAAAAAAAAAAATAAATAAATAAAAGTAATGAGATCTAGAGAGATTGAACATCTTTCTAAATCTCATTACTTTTTTTTTTGTTTTTAATAATCACACATTATTTTTTTTAATTAATTATTTCCACGCGTTCACTGTTTGTTCAAAGGATCTAGTTCGATCAGTAGACTCACCACGGAAGTGGTGGCTTCGGGATTATTGGTTTTCGTAACAAAATTAATCCTGTCTCCAGCGTTCACTTTGAGAGGCAGGCCGAACGTGCTAACATTCGCGTGTTGATTCTCAGTCTTTTCAACGCTGTATCTCTTATCACTCTCTACTCCATTAACCGCGAGATTGACGACCGCTCTGTTATTCAAATCCGTGGAAGCCAGACGCATTCGTATGATTTCACCTCCTAACGGCATGGGATATCCCACCTGACCATGTTGCGATCCACTACCTCCGTTTCCGAAAGACCACTCGGTTTATCCCTCCTCTAATGTGCCGGCCTCCTCGGCCCACACAGTGATCAATTGTCTAGCATATTTGACTCTTTCCACCACCGAAATCAGGGTGCAGGCATCCGTCATGTTCATGGGATCCGGTAGATTCGTGATCGCATGTCCGCCCATGTCTAGTTTACCTTCCATGACGTCGCCCTTTCTCCAGACTGAGTTGTCGTCCACGTACTTCCTGCTGACTGCGCTGGAATCGAATTCGGGATCGTGATCGAGACCGAATAAATTGTGACCGTTCATGTTGATGCCACCCTCCATGGTTCCGCCAGATTGTTTGTTCAGGTAGAGATCGTCCACTTGCGATTCTACATATTCTTGTGATCGTATCACGGAAGAATCTACGTAGCCCTTGTTGACCGCGGTTGAGTCCGCATCCGTGTCGTCAACCTTCGACTGATTAATATCTTGTTGAATCCCGCATTCAGATCCGATTTCATTTCTCGTCTGTCAGACTTTCTCTGTTCCAGATCTACATAGTGTTTGGTCGCCTCGTCCTTGGGATTCGTGGGAGTGGCCACGTTTGTTATCTTGTTAGAATTGGCGTTCAATTCCGACTGCATCGTTTTCTGAACGTATCAACTTCTCAGATATTCGCTGAATCGCGCGTGAGAGTCGTCCGCATATTTCTTGGTCACGGCATCGGTGGAATCTATGGGATTCGCGACGTTCACCAAACGTTTAGATTTCAGATTGAGATCGTCGGTCATGGCTTTATCCACGTAATTATCTAGCATGATTCGTTCGAAATCCGCGTTCCACCTGTCGACGTATTTTTTAGTCGCAGCATCTCCGAAGATCTATCGGCTCGGGAAGATTGTAGAGCTTCTTATCGTTCATGTTCAAAGGTTCCTCTCGAGGTTCATATCTCCGAATGTAACGTTCGTCCAAGTTGGCAACGTCATAACCATCGCCGACTTCGAGCGTCTTCCTCTTCTTTTTGGGTTGACTTTCGTCGTCACTTCTACCAAATTTATCGACTGGCATGTTGTTTTGAGATTTTTGTTTTAAAATATATTTCAAACGCAGTTTATTAAAAATGAATTATTTCACTTATTTTTATTTTTCGTTTTTATTCAATTAAATTTTTTTAAATAATTTTTTTACCATTATATATACTATAAACAAATCTCTCTCTAATGCAAATCATTGAGAATGTCTTCAAACCGATCTCCTTCAGACCATCTCTTGAGAACGTAGATACACAGGTGACCGCAAAACACTTGATCTGGCGATTGCACTCATTCCGTGTTGTAACTAACCATCGATTTGTTGAAATAGTTCTTTATTTCTTTCGGCGGCGAGATTCCGTAGCTGTCGAAATAATAATTCTTCTTCTTCCCGTTCTTGAAACACTCAAGCTCAGATCGCTTTGCACTAGGCACGGGTGTGAGGCAAGGTGACCCTTTATCACCCTATCTGTTTATTTTGTGCGCTGAGATTCTCAGTGCATCGTTAAAATTCAATCCAGAAATAAACGGAGTTAATATAAATAACTCCGAATATCTAATAACACAATATGCGGACGACACAACGCTGTTCTTAAGCGATGACGGCCATTCATCCAATGCCGTGTTAAGTATCGTGGATGAATTTTCCAATCACTCAGGCCTGAAGGTGAATTTCGATAAAACACAAGTGATTTGGATTGGATCAAAGACTGGATGCGGTGAAGTAATTCCATCACGCTACAAAGTATATTGGAATCACCAAAGTTCATTCACAATTTTAGGTATTGAATGCGATTTATATAGTGACATATTTATTGAGAAAAACTATTTGAAAAATGGAAAAAATTGAAAAACTAGTCAATGATTGGTCTTTCGGGAAATTATCCGTAATAGGTAAAACCTGTGTAGCGAAGACCATGGCCCTTCCAATATTAATACACTGCCTAAGTGTTCTTCCTGACCCGGCAGAAGAAATTCTTCACCGAATGCAAACTATTTTTTTTAAATTCCTATGGTCTGGAAAACAAGATAAAATAAAACGAAACATTATGATAAATACGTTTGAAAATGGTGGAATTAAATTCCCTCACCTACAAACTTTCAGTCGGTCGCTAAAACTAACGTGGATTAAGAAATTATTAGACTCTCAGGTATTTGCCCCCTGGAAGACACTTCTGTTAGACGATCTTGAGAAATATGGCGGATATAAAGTGCGGTACCTTCGTAAAGAAGGATTGGAAAAGATAAGTACAAATCTTAACCCTTTTTGGAAAAATGTGTTCAGTGGGTGGTCGGCCATGAGCGGCACGGGACCCCCAAATGTTGCAGAGATACTGTCGGAACCACTTTTCTTCAACAACAATATTAAGATTGGGGGAAAACTATTTTATAATCAACATTGGTGTGACCACAGTGTCTTCTCTCTAAATGACCTCTTAAACAACGAAAATTCTTTCCTGTTATACACCGAGTTTTGCGCGAAATTTGATTTAAAACCACCCTTCACTGTCTACCAGGGAGTGATAAACGCGATTCCGAAAAGAGGGAAAAGGCTAATTAAATCCCTTCCAAGATGTGCTGACATTGCAAACAGTCGTGTCGAGAAATTGAATATCACAAAAAAAGTAAATCGAACGTTCTACCCACTTTTCCTTGAGCTAGTCAGTGAAAATCCCCAAAAAACTCAAACTAAATGGAACAGCGTGCTGAACATTTCTCTGCAAACTTCAGGTTGGGAAGCGATCTACAAAACTCCGTTTGTGACCACAGATGATCCAAAGCTGCAAGCCACGCAGTTCAAAATTTTACAAAGAATTATATGTACAAATTCCATGCTTTTTAAAATGAAACTTGTAGAGACAGAACTGTGTACCTTCTGCGGTAACACAAAAGAAACTATAAAACATTTATTTTTTGACTGCCCATTCTCTAAAACAGTTCCACTGAACTGGCTTTCAAAATTAGAGGAATGTTATAACTTGACTTTTCCCATGACCCCCGAATATATTATTTTACATTCTTACAATCAAACCATGCCTCCGATCATTGATCTCAGTATTCTTTTATTTAAAGAATTTATTCTCTCATGCAGAACAACGGGGTGTACCCCTAATTACTCAAGTTATATTGATAGGCTGAAATATTATAAACAGATCGAATTAATGTCTTTATATGTATATTCCGCCAAAAAGAAAACTACTATTCAAGAGAGGTGGAACTCATTAGCTACTGCTGTTTGACCTTGCATTAGTTTTTGAGCAATTTTAGTAAAAACGCCGATGTAAAGTTAATTAAAACAGAGTATTTTTCACGTAACTCTCCTTCCAGAATATCGACGAAACAGTTTCAAACCTTACTTCCATGAGATTGAGACAGAAATATCGCATACAACAAACACTCCTGAAGTGACTACTGTTTCATTGAATATGAGTTTTTTTTTTCTTTTTTTCATTTACACAATTGTGCAAATTCCTGTTGCTTACTTTTTTGTAAATCACCTATGTGAATACACAACTGTATCGATTATCACTGTACATTTCTAATGTAATACTATATCTGAATAAAAAATATTTAAAAAAAACAAAAAAACAAAAAAAAACCAAAAAAAAATTGCATAGGGTATGTAAAAGCAACATTTGCAGCGTGTTCACATGTTGTTGAGCAGGGTGAGGATTCCTTGGAGTATCTTCCGTGGAGTTAAACGTTAAACTAAATTCCCATGGCCTTAGTCGCTATTCAGTCTTCGCCATGGACAGACTGGCTTCACTTCACTTATGAATAGACTCAGTGTGCCTTACCTAATCAGTACTGTCATGGCAGTTGGATTAACGAATAAGAAGCGTGAGTTGAAGAGTACGGAAGTGGTTTAGTGTCACAGAATAATTTCTACTAAGATAGGTCAGTTATTATAATAAGATAGCTAAGTTGCTGTAACAAGATAGCAACAAGATATCTAAGTTGCTATAAGAGAGCTAAGCTGTTAAAATAAAATAGCTAAGTCTAAGTTGGTATAACAACCTAATAACTTTGCTGTCAAACGATGTTTCATGAACTAGAGTGGCCCAGCAATGTACCTTTTGACCACCTCGACCCGTCTCTACCCTACCACCCTTCCCATGTGTGACCCGACAAATAACCCAAGCACTAATTGGACCCATTACTCAACTCTCCGATCCGACGATACCATCCGACCCGCCCCTCCCCCCAGTGGGCCGTTTCAGAGACACGACAATAAGGCCCGATCCCCACCACCCGATCCATGTGTTCTTTTGTAACCCATTCCAAGGGAGCCTACCCAGCCTTACACTCAAACAGGGTGTGCCCCTACCCTACCCCGCCATACCTTTACTGTGCGACCCTATACCTGCCTATCACTAAGAATTCAATGTCATTGGTAACCACTGTGATATGTAACCACTGGAAAATATAACCAATAGGATATGAATCTACTAGGTGTGTTACATTAGAATATTTAGCCTCTATGGTGGTAACCATTGAGATACGTAAACAATATTATAGGTTATTGTGATGAGTTGATGGTAACATGGTTTGAACATACGCTCCGAGCTGCAAACCTCAGACCATGTTACCGTCGGTTCATCACAATAACGTATATGTTCCAGTAGATACTACCCTTAGCCCATAACCTACATCGTGAAACACGAGAGGCTCATTTTCTAAACTTGTGATTGTTAAAAGTTGCTTTGTTCAAGGCAACGTTTTAACGATCACAGGTTTAGTAAATAAACCTCTAGTGTATCCAAAATGGAGACACATAGATGCATTACTAGAATACAGGACAACAAAATTATGGCTCCAGTATTCTGAAATTATACAGCTCCTACGTTCGCTTATTAGGGCTGAACTGGTGACTGGCAACTCACCTCCGAGTGCTGAGGAATATGTTTCCATTTTTCACGACGGCCGGTCGCAATCTATATGCAAAGTCTGTTAGCATCCATCTCTCCACCATGCAGGATCTAGATAAAACAAATCCTGAGGTATTCTGAAAGTTCATGTCTAGCTATCACGTGGTTCACAATGATGAGCCGTGTTGGGGCGAACGTTCGACGGATCTGGTGAAGAGCAGAAATTAATGAGAAGTCTTAAAACGGTTGGGGGTCTCACCAGAGGTAGTGGGATGACGGAATATGAACGAGCTATTAAGGTCCTCTCTAGACCTGTTCTGAAATTTAATAACGCCATGCAGAATATATCTCGATGTTCATATAACACAAGTGCGCAACACAAAGATTGTGGAAACGCAAGAAAATCCAGAGATGAGCACGATAAAATAACTGTATTGAGACATTTGCAGGAGAGAAACATCCTCGCCCGTGTGTCCGGGATGAGGAATATACAGACAGGTATCGTTGCCAATTTCAGTAATGTCGATAAAGCACATGATATTCGTGAAAGAGTTATATCTGAAATGGTTGGCATGGACGCCAATGATTACACTTTTAAGAAAAAACCTTTTCCAAATGAATGACAAATATGGCCTGAAAGTGGGTAATGTGATTGTGAAAACATATTCACAGCTTCTCTTCCAGAAACTGGTTGCTGTTGATCTGAGAAGAATACAGGGCGACGAGTTGTGGGCTGTGTTTTCTTATGAGTTGAGTAAATACCCGACATCTTTGTTCGTGTCTCCTGACAGTCTGGGAGAGGCAGACAAGCTGACAAGCCTTTCTGAATGTTAAGAAAGTTTGTGTTTGTTTAACTTAGTGGATTATTATTGAAAAATGTGTTCGTCCAACATATTTGCTGCTGTGGCACTGTCATTATTTGTTGAATTCAAATAATGTTTGCCATGTTAAGAAGGAGATAGTAAAAAGCGAGCAAACATTCGTCACATTGCTTAGTGGATATCTTGAGCAGGACGTATTAAGTACCATACATGATGCAAATGTCCTCAGTTCGAACTGTGATTATCATAGGAAGACAAATACCTGTGTGTATCTAGGAGATCATATTGATCTGCTTGTTCTCCTATGCTACCATGACATATCTGCTTGTAAGTCGCTATAGCTTGCATCGAGCTCAAAGAAAAAAAGGTAGTTCTGTACTATATTATATTCTATTCAAAAACTGAGCAAACGCGTGTTCGAGTGTAGGTGATGAACAGACCGGCCATTATATAAACGCTGTGCAGATGATTGACAGGTTTGATAAACAAAAGTCGGAACCCTATCGAACAGGTGGCTAATTACACTGACCCGAACTCTGACCTTAGGTAACCGTGACCTGGGATTTCCTAAAATTTAAAACAATCAAAAACGTCAATTATTTGACGTCATCGACTCCTACAACTCCTCCTTACAGTCGTCACATTCTCTGGTGGTTATCTATCATAGTGAGTACAGAATGTTCCAATAAGACTAAAATCCCCCCCCCCCCCCCTCTGATTGGACGATAGCTCGCTTAGTATATTCTATGTTTATGGCTCAAGTGGCAAATGTTAGCGCCTGACGTCACAATGCGAAATGTTTGAAATGACGTCGCCTGTTTCGTAACTGCTTCATCAACAGAGTGACTAACAAGCCGCCCCATTGTTCTGGATGTTTCACGTGTGCAGGAGACGGTGTTCCGGATGAAGTGTTGTTTAAATTACAAATCTATTTACGATTTGAACTAAGATGGAATGAGTTTATCTGGTTTATTGATTATTTATCTAGTGCCGTCGTGGATACACTAGAGGTTCATTTACTAAACCTGTGATCGTTAAAAAGTTGCCTTGAAAAAAGTTTAGAAAATGAGCCTCTCGTGTTTCACGATGTAGGTTATGGGCTAAGGGTAGTATCTACTGGAACATATACGTTATTGTGATGAACCGACGGTAACATGGTCTGAGGTTTGCGGCTCGGAGCGTATGTTCAAACCATGTTACCATCAACTCATCACAATAACTTATAATATTGTTTACGTATCTCAATGGTTACCACCATAGAGGCTAAATATCCTAATGTAACACAACTAGTAGATTCATATCCTAGTGGTTATATTTTCCAGTGGTTACATATCACAGTGGGAGCCTACCCAGCCTTACACTCAAACAGGGGGTGCCCCTACCCTACCCCGTCATACCTTTACTGTGCGACCCTGTACCTGCCTATCACTAAGAATTCAATGTCATTGCATTCTTAGTGATAGGCAGGCACAGGGTCGCACAGTAAAGGTATGGCGGGGTAGGGTAGGGGCACACCCTGTTTGAGTGTAAGGCTGGGTAGGCTCCCTTGGAATGGGTTACAAAAGAACACATGGATCGGGTGGTGGGGATCGGGCCTTATTGTCGTGTCTCTGAAACGGCCCACTGGGGGAGGAGGGGCGGGTCGGATGGTATCGTCGGATCGCAGAGTTGAGTAATGGGTCCAATCAGTGCTTGGGTTATTTGTCGGGTCACACATGGGAAGGGTGGTAGGGTAGAGACGGGTCGAGGTGGTCAAAAGGTACATTGCTGGGCCACTCTAGTTCATGAAACATCGTTTGACAGCAAAGTTATTAGGTTGTTATACCAACTTAGCTATTTTATTTTAACAGCTTAGCTCTCTTATTATAGCAACTTAGATATATTGTTGCTATCTTGTTACAGCAACTTAGCTATCTTATTATAATAACTGACCTATCTTAGTAGAAATTATTCTGTGACACTAAACCACTTCCGTACTCTTCAAATCACGCTTCTTATTCGTTAATCCAAGTGCCATGACAGTACTGATTAGGTAAGGCACACTGAGTCTATTCATGAGTGAAGTGAAGCCAGTCTGTCCATGGCGAAGGCTGAATAGCGACTAAGGCCATGGGAATTTAGTTTAACGTTTAACTCCACGGAAGATACTCCAAGGAATCCTCACCCTGCTCAACAACATGTGAAAGCGCTGCAAATGTTGCTTTTACATACCCTATGCAATTTTTTTTTTTTTTTTTTTTTTTTTTCATTCAGATATAGTATTACATTAGAAATGTACAGAGTGATAATCGATACAGTTGTGTATTCACATAGGTGATTTACAAAAAAAAAAGGAACAGGAATATGCACACTTGTGTAAATGAAAAAAAGAAAAAAACCCCTCATATTCAATGAAACAGTAGTCACGTCAGGAGTGTTTGTTGTATGCGATATTTCTGTCTCAATCTCATGGAAGTAAGATTTGAAACTGTCTCGTCGATAGTCTGGAAGGAAAGTTATGTGAAAAATACTCTGTTTTAATTAACTTTACATCGGCGTTTTTACTAAAATTGCTCAAAAACTAATGCAAGGTCAAACAACAGTAGCTAATGAGTTCCACCTCTCTTGAATGGTAGTTTTCTTTTTGGCGGAATATACATATAAAGACATTAATTCGATCTGTTTATAATATTTCAGCCATTCAATATAACTTGAGTAATTAGGGGTACACCCCGGTGTTCTGCATGAGAGAATAAATTCTTTAAATAAAAGAATACTGAGATCAATGATCGGAGGCATGGTTTGATTGTTTGAATGTAAAATAATATATTCGGGGGTCATGGGAAAAGTCAAGTTATAACATTCCTCTAATTTTGAAAGCCAGTTCAGTAGAACTGTTTTAGAGAATGGGCAGTCAAAAAATAAATGTTTTATAGTTTCTTTTGTGTTACCGCAGAAGGTACACAGTTCTGTCTCTACAAGTTTCATTTTAAAAAGCATGGAATTTGTACATATAATTCTTTGTAAAATTTTGAACTGCGTGGCTTGCAGCTTTGGATCATCTGTGGTCACAAACGGAGTTTTGTAGATCGCTTCCCAACCTGAAGTTTGCAGAGAAATGTTCAGCACGCTGTTCCATTTAGTTTGAGCTTTTTGGGGATTTTCACTGACTAGCTCAAGGAAAAGTGGGTAGAACGTTCGATTTACTTTTTTGTGATATTCAATTTCTCGACACGACTGTTTGCAATGTCAGCACATCTTGGAAGGGATTTAATTAGCCTTTTCCCTCTTTTCGGAATCGCGTTTATCACTTCCTGGTAGACAGTGAAGGGTGGTTTTAAATCAAATTTCGCGCAAAACTCGGTGTATAACAGGAAAGAATTTTCGTTGTTTAAGAGGTCATTTAGAAAGAAGACGCCGTGGTCACACCAATGTTGATTATAAAATAGTTTTCCCCCTATCTTAATATTGTTGTTGAAGAAAAGTGGTTCCGACAGTATCTCTGCAACATTTGGGGGTCCCGTGCCGCTCATGGCCGACCACCCACTGAACACATTTTTCCAAAAAGGGTTAAGATTTGTACTTATCTTTTCCAATCCTTCTTTACGAAGGTACCGCACTTTATATCCGCCATATTTCTCAAGATCGTCTAACAGAAGTGTCTTCCAGGGGGCAAATACCTGAGAGTCTAATAATTTCTTGATCCACGTTAGTTTTAGCGACCGACTGAAAGTTTGTAGGTGAGGGAATTTAATTCCACCATTTTCAAACGTATTTATCATAATGTTTCGTTTTATTTTGTCTTGTTTTCCAGACCACAGGAATTTGAAAAAAATAGTTTGCATTCGGTGAAGAATTTCTTCTGCCGGATCAGGAAGAACACTTAGGCAGTGTATTAATATTGGAAAGGCCATGGTCTTCGCTACACATGTTTTACCTATTACGGATAATTTTCTGAAAGACCAATCATTGACTAGTTTTTTAATTTTTTCCATTTTTTCAAATAGTTTTTCTCAATAAATCTGTCACTATATAAATCGCATTCAATACCTAAAATTGTGAATGAACTTTGGTGATTCCAATATACTTTGTAGCGTGATGGAATTACTTCACCGCATCTAGTCTTTGATCCAATCCAAATGACTTGTGTTTTATCGAAATTCACCTTCAGGCCTGAGTGTTTGGAAAATTCATCCATGATACTTAACACGGCATTGAATGAATGGCCGTCATCGCTTAAGAACAGCGTTGTGTCGTCCGCATATTGTGTTATTAGATATTCGGAGTTATTTATATTAACTCCGTTTATTTCTGGGTTGAATTTTAACGAGGCACTGAGAATCTCAGCGCACAAAATAAACAGATAGGGTGATAAAGGGTCATCTTGCCTCACACCCCTGCCTAGTACAAAGCGATCTAAGCAATGGCCATTGTTCAAAACACAACTATAGATCCCGTTGTAATACGTTCTAAACCATTTTATGATAGATGGTCCAAAGTTGAAAAAATTTAGTGAGCGTTCAATGAAACTCCATTCTAATGAGTCAAAAGCTTTCTCGAAATCTATCATAACTGAGATCGCGGGTATGTTTTTCTGCTCACGCTTCTTAATTACATCGAAGCATAACCTAGTAGATTCACCAGTATATCTACCTTTCATGAAACCCAATTGGGTTTCTGAAATGATTTTGGGCAGAACTGTTTTTATGCGGTTCGCTATTGCACTTGATCCAATTTTTTACATCGACATTTATTAGCGATATTGACCTCCAATTTTTCATTTACAGTTTTGATTTATTTTGTTTTGGGATACACGTTATAATGCTTCCTTTTGGACAATTGAGAGCTCTCCTGCTTGATAACCATAGTTTAGGGATTTAACTAGAAAGCTACCTATGTCCTCCCAGAAAAATTTGTAAAACTCTGAGTGAAGCCGTCAGAACCAGGTGTTTTATTATTTGCCATTTTTGTCAATGCGTGGAGGCATTCCGACTCAAGTAAATCGCCCTCTACAGAAATTTTTTCATCATCATTTATAAAATTCAGGAAAGGGTTCTTACTGTCAAAAAAAATTATTCTCGTTATTCATCTCATCTGCCCCCGGAATGCTAGATGTATATAGTTTTTCATAAAACTGTTTCTGTTCAGAAAGAATTTCAGTTAAGTTTTGTGTTTCAGAACCATCATCCCTAATTAATTTGCTAATTATTTTTTCAGTGTAGTGTCGTTTTTCAAGGTTACAGAAATGTTTTGTAGCTCTTTCCCCTTCAACTTTCCATTAGGCCTTCGATCGCAAAATAGCGCCTTTGATTTTTTTCTCCCTAATTATTTTTAAATCTGACTGTAAAGTTTCCATTTCTTCCCTGACATTTAAATCACCCTCATCTAATCTTCGTTGCAAAGTTTTTATTTTTGTTTCTTTTTCTGATTGTTCTTGTTCGGACTTCCGTTTAAGAGATGCACAATAAGGAATTGTTTTGCCCCTTATCATGAGTTTAAGTGTTTCCCAAAATAATTGGTCGCTAATGGAGAATCCATTATTATTATTATTATTATTATTATTATTATTATTATTATTATTATTATTATTATTATTACTGTATTGTAGAACAGTTTCTGCTATTACCTTCTTGACTGTACACACATATTCTGCATCATTTAGAAGGCTGTTATTAAATTTCCATATTCTTTTCCCTTTCGATTGATTTACGAAAGATAGTATTAGAGTTATTGGGTTATGATCTGACCTATATCTAAATTCTGTGTCCGCACTTTTTAAAAACAATTGCAAATTGGAGGTCATCAAAAAGTAATCTAATCTGGCCATTTTATTATCTGGACCCCTCCATGTGTATCTTTTCGTACTCGGATTTTCCTCCCTCCAAACATCATATAAATCGAATTTTTCAAATAAGGTTTTAATTGTTTCGTTTGATGTTTTATTATTTTTATGTCTGTAATTTATTGCGTCAGCCTCATAAGAAATCGAGACATTCCAGTCGCCTCCAACTAGTATTGCGTCATTACCCATCTCTTCAATTATATCAAACAGATTTGTAAAGTAACGAGGTTTATCGTCGTTGGGACCATACAGAGCCACTAACGTGAGCCTTTGGTCATATATTGTTATGTCCAGTACAATGAAATTACCACCAGGGTCTTTCCTACTATCATGTATTTTGTAGCTTAAAGTGTTTCGAAACAGAATCGCAGTCCCTCCACTGGAGCTAGTATAGGAGTTGAAAATTGCCTCGTAACCCCACTCGTTTCTCCATACATTTCCCACATCACTACAGGAATGAGTGTCTACCAAGAGAGTGATATCAAATGCCTTCCTACACCGTGAGAAGACACCCCTACGTTTTACAGTATCGGAAGCCAGACCTCGACAGTTCAAACTACCAAATGTGATGTTCGCCATATTAATTGTTTTGTTTATTGATCGACAAACACCCTGAAGGACAAATTTCTGATGAGTCATCCTCGTTTGTAACGAGATCATGGAATAATATTTCGCTCGAAAAAAACATCATAACTATTAGAAAATATCTGCACGGTACCTTATAGAACACCCGGTAATACACAATAATTCTCATCTGAGGTTTCAATTTTGGGAAACAAACAATATTAACAATAGAATTATACAAGAAAAAACAATACATTTCATGGTGCGGTTAAGATGGCGTTTTTTTTGAAGGCGGTATCATGCAATTTACCTATTATATCACATGATGAACAACTGCACACATGTGTTTTACCCAACATATGTAAAATTGCACTGGGTGTGTAAATCAAAATATGCTACGAGTTCAGATGTAGTTAAGGACGGTTAGTATTCCCTGCAGGAGTTGACGCGCAATACAGAAATAGCACGTAACTCTCATGGCTAGTCCCTATTCAGCGTTCGTCGTTGAGAGACTGGCTTTACTTTGATATAGTAATAGTTTCATTGTGCCTCACTTAATCAGTACCGGCATAGCAGCTGGATTTACGCATAAAAAGCTTATGTGGAAGGGTACGTAAGCGTAATAGTGCCAAGCGTATAACGACTCCGATATGTAACCACAATAAGTAACCACCACTAGATTATGTAACAACCACGATATGTTATCAGTAGAATAGGTTTCCACCATAATGTGTAACCTTTAGGAAAGGTAACGTTCTCTAACTACCAACAGATTAACCCACAACGAATGGAATCCTCATCCGTCTAAGGGGTGTGCAAAATATGAAAAGCGTTGTCATGACGAAGGAGTGGTTGAAATACATACGTGAGCAAATTTACACGCGTGCTTTCGGATATTCGCACCACCCCCAACTAGATGCAAATTTTACATACGTATGCATTTTTTTACACACATGTGAAACTATGTACACGTGTGTAAACGCGTTTACATGGCAACACTTGCATACGTGGGTAAATTTACACACGTATGTATTATTACAGACGTCTATAAAGTCCGCCACGTGAATGACCCTTATATGTATTGATACACACGTATGCAACATCCTCATCTACAGGACAATAGTTGCCATTCAGTTCGTGTCAGCATGGAGACGAGATGGACATGTCTTATTTTCATTATCCTATAGAGAAGGTGATCCTGTGGCATTACGTTACGTCGAGCCCAAAACAACAATGTCAAAATTTCCTGACATTGAGGGGCGAGAGTTAAAAATGTCTGGACAGTGTTCCCTAGTCGTTGCGCTTCGGTAACAAATTGAAACCTAAGTTCCTGTACGTTTTTAAAACAATAGGCCTAGTAAACAAAATAGGTCGTGAATGTCCGTTTGTTATTATAAAGTTTAAAGAATTACTTGCGTTTCACGAAATGAATTCTTTGAAATAATAATAATACACGAAATTCTTTCGTGTGCATGAGTCGATTGTCATGTACATATAACAAGCGCTTTCGTACAAACGAAATTTGATACATTGGGGTTTTTTTTCATAATGAAACTAGTGGTTTCGGCAAATGATCAACTTTTTTTCAAATTATTGGCTTTCAGAGAAAATGTTGGCATTCAAACATTTTTCTTCTTCTTTTTTATCGATATCACTGCGTTTATTTTTCGCAGCACCTCTAACTGTCCAGCGTGGATATGGAAACTGAAATTTTCGTGTACAATGATTTACTTGAATTTCATTCATTGACTGAATGGAAATTTAAAATTAAATTAAAAGTGACATTAAAAGTTAAATGAATTGATGAACTGATGCTTTTTCTCGACGGACAACAAAGATTTCCGATAGACATTGCTATGTGGGTGCTACATTTATGTAGACTAACATCTTATTGAAAACAAAGGCCGCCAAACATCCACCAGTCTCTTGGAAGTCAATTCAACCATTCTGCAAAACACTCTAATAGGACTGGGGTGTATGAGGAATAGGTTCTGAGGGTGCGTCTGACTGAATATGAGTAAATCTAATTACAGAAATAGACCCGGGAAATACTTCAGATCACGACCCCCCCCCCCCCCCCTCCAAAAAAAAAAAATTATCGAAACGGACACGGATTCCCCCAGAAGTCTCCGTATATTAGTAACACGTAGTGCTATAAGGTGCGTTCTATTAAACTAGGGTAAATCTAATAACCACAAACAAACCGACAATCAGCCAAATCACAGAAAGCACCCCAAATCACCGAAACGGACTTGAAGAAGCCCCCATCGTGGGCTTATCACGTAGTGTTATTAGACTGTGTGGGTGTTGTTCTATTGAAGTAGAATATATTTACTAAAACCTCGTTCTCTACCTATTACAGACGCTATTCTGGCTACTCTAGCCCTAGCAGTCTAATCTAGTCCTAGCTACTCTTGAATACATGGATAAGTCACATGATCAGAATGGTGCGGAGTTGAACTTTTTGTCTCTCTAGAATATCTGCAATCTTTCGAAAATCTTGTGGATTTAGGATGTGATCTGTGATTTTCTTCGCGTTATGGGAATAAGAAATAGATCTATTCATTCATTCTGTGATATTTTGTAACATGATTATTATGTAGATATTTGCTAGTTATTTGGACTTTGTTTTCTAATCTTGTCACCTCATTTCGTTGGTCCGTTCACTCGCTATCTGCTGTCTCCTACTTTTGAGTCCAATGGCACAAAGTCCCAACACAAACATTCAGTTAGACACAGAGAATCGTAGACGTGCATCTAGTACATCCAGCGACATTGTAGTTGCCTCACTTAGCTCTAAAAACGTAAGAAAGCCAGCGAATCTATTTCCGATAGCTCATTATAATTCACTGACGTGATGGAAACGTGATCGAGACTTCTGAAGAAACATCACAAGAAGTCTGCAACAGTGAGCTAGTTGAGAGCCTAGTTATCGCAATGACTCACAGTCGAGTGCACTCAGTTCTAGAAGTATTTCGGTCAACTTTCAGTGCACAGATCAAAGAATTACACAGTCGTATTGAAGAGCTCGAGAGCTCAAATAGTGCCAAGGATGATATCATAACTGGCCTTGAAAACCAGACTGGTGAGCTGAGGCAATACAGTATGCGAAACAGTTTACGGATATCGGGCATTCCAGAAACCAGTGGTGAGAATGGCAGAAGCCATCGATCAGGAGCCCCAGATACCAATAGAAATCAACCCAGGTCTATCTTAGTGAAATTTAACAGCTTTAGAGTGAGAGACCGAGGCTACAAGATTCGCAGGAAACTAAAATCAGCAAAGAATACAAAGTGTATATAAATTTACTGCTACTAGGTCACAGCTTACTAAAAGCTGCCGCACTCTTGTGAAAGATAAGACATAAAATCAAACGTGGACTTTCGATGGGAACATCTCTGTGATGTTGAAATACGATAGTGTTCAACGCCTACTCACACCCCAAGAAGTCCACAAACTTTAGAATGGGCTGAGACAGGTACCGGCCACTGCCTTGCATTAAACCCGTGTTATGTGACGGTTATAACGGTTCATAACTGTTAATATGGATGTGTTACCAATTGAGGATTCAATGTTTCAATCACAATTGCCAATCAGTAAGAAAATGCTGGAATATTTCTCTGGAGAGTAAGTGTAGGTAAAGGGTTGTGAGCTGTGCTTCTGACACAAGGGCTGGAAGATAAATTTGTCTCTCAAGAACATTTCTTATTAGAGTCGTCTGTTCTTCGTGCTCGAATAAGGGCTGTTATGTTGGTTAATTATCAGTTATTAAATTGTACATTCCATGATGTAATAAAGTAATATTATTCATTAACAAGTCAACGAGCGCGTGTCGGTGGGGGTTGTGAGCTGTGCTTCTGACGCAAGGGATGGAAGACAAATTTGTCTCTCAAGAACTTTTCCAATTAGAGTCGTCTGTTCTTCGTGCTCCAATAAAGGCTGTTTTGTTTGTTAATTATCAGTTATTAAAGTGTACATTCCATGATGTAATCAAGTAATACTATGCATGGCCTTCTCTTATGAGGACCGCGACAAATCAGCGGCTGGCCAAAGAGTTATTATTATTAACAAATCAGTGAAAATATACCTTGAAGTATCGCCAACGCTAGTTCGTCAATGTAGTACCAGTGAAATAACTGAGACAGTTATTTCGCTGGCACTACATTGACGAACTGAGCAAGTTCGAGCAAGATAACTTTAGCCCACAATAGTTTTTACTTGGGTATTCACCAACCGTCGGTTCGGCAAATGATCGTCATCACCACATGCAGTGCTTTCCGCCCTAGTTCGTCAAGCTAGTTCGAGCAAGATAACTTTAGCCCACGATAGTTTTCACTCGGCTATTCACCCTTTGCTCTGCGTAGCGTCCAAAACCGACCAACGCTTTTCACAAATAACCACCGAATCTTCGTGATTTCTTTCTTGTTGTTGCCTTGGAGATGTGGCTATGTGGCTTATGACCCCTTATTGGAACGAGCAGGTGTGGCTATGTGGCTTATGACCCCTTATTGGAACGAGCAGGTGTGGCTATGTGGCTTATGACCCCTATTGAAACGAGCAGGTGTTATTTTCTCGAAAATGAGGCTTATGACCACTCATCAAAGTGAGCCTGTTCCAGTGGGGGCCGTGGGCGGTGTATCTCGACATAACGGATGGAACAAATAGCATAGAACTTGTTTACTATTTACTAGTGTCATATAACATCCATGCCGGATGAAGGGTTATTCATTCATTCACTCATTTGTTCGTTCCTAGTGCTACTAGTGTCATTCATTCATTCATTCATTCATTCATTCATTCATCCATTCATCCATTCATCCATTCATCCATTCATTCATTCATTCATTCATTCATTCATTCATTCATTCATTCATTCATTCATTCATCCATTCATTCATTCATTCATTCATTCATTCATTCTGGGTGGACGGACGGATGGATGGATTGATGTGTGGGTGCTTGACTGATCGAGTGTGTGGATATGTGACTGACTTGCTGTTTAGGGTAACAAATTAAAGTACCTCCACCTCGTTTATTTTTTATCAACCCGCTATTTGCAATTCATGATTTCCTTACTTTTGCGTCGGAAGTGTGGCTTATGCCCCCTCATTGGAACGAGCGCGTGCCGATGGGGGTTGTGAGCTGTACTTCTGACGCAAGGGATGGAAGACAAATTTGCCTCTCAAGAACTTTTCTTATTAGAGTCGTCTGTTCTTCGTGCTCGAATAAAGGCTGCTTTGTATGTTATCAGTTATTAAAGTGGACATTCCATGATGTAATTAAGTAATACTATTCATTAACAAATCAGCTTTTAATCAGTGAAAATATACCTTGAAGTATGGCCAACGCTAGTTCGTCAATGTAGTACCAGTGAAATAACTGAGACAGTTATTCCGCTTGTACTGCATTGACGAGCTGCGCAAGTTCGTTAAGTCAGTTCGAGCAAGATACCTTCAGCCCACAATAGTTTTTACTTGGGTATTCACCAACCGTCGGCTCTGCAAATGATCGTCATCATCACACGCAGAGCTTTCCGCCCTAGTTCGTCAAGCTAGTTCGAGCAAGATAACTTTAGCCCACAATAGTTTTCACTCGGCTATTCACTCTTCGCTCTGCGTAGCATCCAAAACCGACCAACGCTTTTCGCAAATAACCACCGAATCTTCGTGATTTTTTTCTTGTTGTTGTCTTGGAGATGTGGCTATGTGGCTTATGACCCCTTATTGGAACGAGCAGGTGTGGCTATGTGGCTTATGACTCCTTATTGGAACAAGCATTTTTTTCGAGAAAATGAGGCTTATGACCCCTCATCAAAGTGAGCCTGTTCCTATGGGGGCCGTGGACGGTGTATCTCGACATAACGGATGGAACAAATAGCATAGAACTTGTTTACTATTTACTAGTGTCATATAACATCCATGCCAGATGAAGGGTTATTCATTCATTCATTCACTCATTCGTTCGTTCTTAGTGTTACTAGTGTCATTCATTCATTCATTCATTCATTCATTCATTCATTCATTCATTCATTCATTCATTCATTCATTCATTCATTCATTCATTCATTCATTCATTTATTCATTCATTCATTCGTATATAGTGTTACTAGTGTCATTCATCCAATCGTTCAATCATTCGTTAGTAGGTGGTAAATGCCGATTCCAACTCAGATGTACATGTACGTGTACATGTACACGTACATCGATGTACACCTCTATAGGATTTAGCGTTAAAATCGTGTACAGGTACACGATTTTAACGTTTTTTAGGGTGATTTGGAATCGGCTTTGCCGATTCCACATCACTGGATTCTATATACAAATCGCTCAAGAGTGAAAAAAACCCATGAAATTTCAAGGAAAAAGAGGTGTATCGTCTGATTTGGAATCGGCAAATGGGTTTCCCCCATAGGATCCAGTGTTAAATTGCGAGCAAAAAACGTGTTTCCGTTTCTAAATCATCATCTTGCTGATTCTAAATCATCCGCGTCTGTACACGATTTTAACACTGAATCCCTATGGAGGCGCACACGGAAATCCATTTGCGGATTTTACGTCAGAAATTGAATCGTGTACCGTACACGGAAAAGAGGTGATTTGGAACCGGCAAACCCACTGCCACGTTTCCTGAAGAAATAAAAAAAGTGATTGATATATAGGAGAGAAAAAATATATAAATAAATAGTTATTTAAAAAATAAATATATCAAATCGAATAGATAATAAAAAATAAATACGTAAATCATGAGCGCTTCTCTGACTATTAGAGTAAGGTTTCTTTTAAAAATGCTGATGAGAGCCTACGCATTCTGCGTGAACGAACAACTAGGTCGTCTCTTGTTAGAACGATGCGTCGGATGTTGGGATCACCTAGACTTCGATCACGAGAATCATTCGTGTCTGTGGATGGAAAGGGAAGATATGGTCGTCAAGTATTTCGAACCTGCATTCGAACGCATTCAAATCGACGAAGTGATCGCGTTTTGGGAGAGATTACTCTTCTGTAAGGATAAAAGCAAGCCCACGGTTTCGGAAGAACTGAAATTGGCGCGTAAAAGTCTGACTTTAGAAGACAAGGGATGCGTCATGAAATTATTGTTCAATGACGCATAAGTCTAAGTTTTCTCGTTGATATAAAATAAGGGAGAATAGAAAATAAATAAATACACACATAAATTTTTTATCTAATATTAGCAAGAAAAAAAAACCCACAAAAATGAGAACCAGAAATAAATTGTATCCGACGTTAGATGACGACGAGGATGAGAAGCCGAATGGGGTTTTGCCGACGGCACCGTTGCTAGAAGAAAAAGAAAGAGGAGAGAGGTATCGCATCGATCAAATCAGTAGAATCTAAGAGTATCTAACTCAAGAGAGAGATTCTCGTCATTCTGTCAAGAAGAAGTATTCACGTTTCGTGAAATTCGTCAACGCGATCGACACGACACTCATCACGATTTCCATGGGTTTACACGCGGCCGGCATCGGATTGTTGTCGACCGCGGTCGGCATTCCGATCGTGTTGACCGTAAAAGGAGTGGCTCTCGCCGCCGGATTGTTTAGCATGCTCTGAAACTTTTTGAGTAGGAAATTATATCTGAAGGCGAGGAAACACGACAAGATTCGCGTCTTGGCCGACTCCAAGATCGACACGATATCCGAAATGAGCTCTATGGCGTTGAAAGACGGTAGGATATCGGACGGAAAATACTTCGCAATATTGAGCGAGAAAACGAAATACAATGCCATGAAAAAAGCCATGAGAATCAAGACTCGTCAGATCGTCAAGGAAGAGATGAAGGATTCTCTCGTGGAAAAGGGGAGGAAAGAGGCCTGGGAGGAATTCAGTAAGATGATAGTGCTCACGAGCAGCGATTGAAAAAAAAAATATATAATAAGAACAGAATTAATTAATTATTAAATTTATATATAAAATAAAAAACGAAATTAATTTAAATAACTCTTAAAAAATGTATTGTGTAAAGTGTAAGTGAGTTACCGAGACGAATAATTCTCGAGAAGTACGAACTGAAAACGACAGACAGATGCTTCGCGGAATTTGCGATGTGTGTGGTTCTATCAAGACTCGATTCGTCAAAAAAAAGAATGCGAGCAAAGGTAAAGGCATCGTGAATAAAATGATCAATAATCTACCTTTCGAAATGCATCTGCCCGGTCACAGTTTCACGGGACCCGGAACGAAATTGAACAAGAGACTCAACGCTGATCTGACACCCAAATCTTGGAGCAAACCTGTGAATAGGGTGGATGTGGCGGTGTATGATCACGATCTGTGCTACGCCGGACATCCCGACACCAAGACTCGCAACGACGTCTGCGATAAAAACATGTTGGGGAAATTGAGAGGCATATCGAATCCGACCAGGAGAGAGAAGATAGAACGTTCGCTGGTCGGCAATCTGATCAGTGCAAAACGTCGATTCGGATGGGGCGTTCAAAAAAAAAGTGCATCGGAAAAGAAGAAGAAACGATTATTGACGAGCGAATTGGCCGAGGAGTTACACAAACCCATAGTGCGTAAATTTCGAATGTGTTCGTGAAGGGTTTGGATGATATTTGGTCTGCCGACTTGGTCGACATGAGATCGTTTTCGAGGTGGAACGAGGGCATCAAATATCTATTGACGGTCATCGACGTGTTTTCCAAATACGGTTGGATCAGAGCTTTGAAGAATAAATCGGGATCTTGCATCGCCGAGGCTCTGAAGAGCGTGTTCGACTCGTCTTCTCAAAAACCGAGTAAATTGTGGGTGGATAAGGGAAAGGAATTCTACAACAAGCACGTTCATCGATTGGTAGACCTCTACTCGATCGAAAACGAAGAGAAAGCCAGCGTGGTGGAACGTTGGAATCGAACGATGAAGGAAAAGATGCACAGATACTTCACGGCGAATTCGACCAAGAAATACATATACGCTCTGAACGGTCTGGTCAAAGATTACAACAACACGTGACACAGATCGATCAAGATGACTCCCATGGAAGCTAGCGATCCTCGAAATGAAAAACGGGTCTACGCGAATCTATATCCTGAAAGATCTAAGATCAGGAAGAAGTCTAGAACGCCGAAATTTGCGGTCGGTGATCGAGTGAGAATCTACACTTATAAGAAGCACTTCGAAAAGGTTTATACTCCTCGATGGACCTCGGAAATCTTCGTGATAATCAAAATATTTCACACCGATCCGGTGACTTACGAAATCGAAGCTTTGGATGGAGAAGAGATCATCGGAAAGTTTTATGAACAACAATTACAGAAGACAAAGTTTTGATAAAGAAAACAAATTTCTTTTATTTACTTCCTTTAATATTTTCTTGTTTACACATATATATATATAAGAGAGAAAAATAATAATAAAAAATAATTAAAAACTATTTTTAGATAAAGAAAGCAAGTTAATTAATAAACAAAAAAACCCCTAAAAATCCTTTAAAATGACAAATATACTAGATATAGCACAAAGCATAGTGAAAGATGAAAGTATTCAAGAATATGAGGTTCATGAATACGAACCGGTAACCGGAATGAGTTTGAACAATGCGGGAGAGATAAGAATCAACATCGAAACTCAGGATCTATTCCTACATCCTAGCGAGAGTTACATAGTGGTGCAGGGACGTCTCACCAAGGAAGATGGGAGCGACTACGCCGACGACGACACGGTTACTCTAGCCAATAATGGCATCATGCATCTATTCAGTAATATAAAATACATGCTATCCGGACAAGAGATAGAATCTGTGTTTCATCCCGTTCAGGCCACCACGATGTTCGGACTCTTGACGTATCCTGATGATTTTTCGAAATCCAGAGGACTTAATCAGTTGTGGGTGAAAGACACTGTCGGCCCTGCTAGCGCCGGCGCCGCCTTGATATTTGACTACGTCGTCAAGACGTCCAGACCTAAAGGAACGTTTTCGTTCAGGATACCTTTGAAACACATCTTCGGATTTGCGGACGATTACAACAAGATCATGTACGGATTCAAACACAATCTGACATTGATTCGAAAAGAAGACGACGACGCAGTAGTGAGACTCACTGCGACCAATGCGGGTAAGATAACTCTACACAAGATATCGTGGTTCGTTCCATATGTGGAGCCTTCGATTGTGGAAAAAGCGCGTCTCTACAAGATCATAGAATCCAAGAGTAAATTACCCGTGGGATTTAGAATGAGACAGTGCGACATGGCTAGCATTCCTCTCTCCACGAATCACTTCGATTGGAGATTGACGTTGAAATCTGCTTCCGAGAGACCGCATTTCATCGTGGTTGCATTTCAGACCGATAGGGACGGGTCTCAGGAAAAGAATGCGTCGCTGTTTGATCACTGCCATTTGAGAAACATGCAAGTGTTAAATTAGTGTTTCTGAACGCTATGAGATATCCAGCAATCGATTACAATGCGTCATTCAACAAGAACGATTTCTGCAGACTGTACGGCGACGCCGCTGATTTTAGAAAGAAGTATCACGGTCTAGACGAATTGATGAGCAATCCTAACATATCTCCCAGCGAATATAAGTCGATGTATCCCATGTTCGTATTCGACGTCAGTAAACAGAGTGAACGACTCAAGAGTAGCGTCTTAGACATTCAGATCAAGATGCAATTCGATAGGAACGTTCCGAGAAAAACCGAAGCCTTCACCCTGATCCTGTTGGACAGAGAATTACAATTCGAATCGGATGGAAATAAGATGTCGATCATTCGATGAGAGACGAGTGTGAAAAAAAAAATATATATATAAATAAAATTTTTAAAAAATTATTATAAAAATGAATGATAAAGAAAGAGAATACTTAAGAAGAAACAGACGTGTTTTGATTAAAAATATTTCGCAAGATTCGTTAGCAATAATTCTAGATTCTTCATTCGGTTCCATTCGTTCGGGAGCCAGCGGATAATCGTTGTGTAGATCGTGCAATTCTTCCGGATAGTTCGAATCGACTTCTAAAATGCAAGGATAGTCTCTCCATTTTTGCATCTCTTCCGATTCCGTCACCCATTTGAAATTTCCAATCGGTAAAGTATGACTCATAGCCCAACCATACAGATTATTAGCGTCCCAATACTGTATGTATTTATTTGACCATTTCGAATCGAAACCTTCTTTCATGTAGGGATTGTTAGCTTCAGAATATCTGTGGGAGATCATCGAGACGCCACCTCTCGCAGCCCTTTCGAACATGAGCAACATGTTCACGTCGGATAATAATTCCAATTGAACTTCGGTGGTCTTCAACAGTGCGTCCCATGCCAGATCAGGTGCAGTGAAATACCAAGCGGGATCTAGATCGTAATTTCGACGACAGACGTCTCGAAAATTTTCGAACACGTCTGCCAAGAGCAGAACGTCGGTCTTCAGATAGAGATCGTAATAATCTCTCATGGTTTTCATATCGAATGATTTCCACACGTTTTTGGCGTGTTCGTAATTCTCGTCGGAAATGTCGGATTCGTATAATTTCGAATAAAAATCTTCTTTCAAAGGTAGTGCGGTGTCTTCGCATCTCTTTAGATCGTTCATGTAATTGTAAGGATAGACTCCTTTCCTCAACATGACGTCTACTCATTCTCCGAAATGTTCGCTCATGATTTTAAATTTATCCTTGCTCATGTTATCGACTAATTTTTCCAGAGCGGTCGACATGAATTTAAAACTGTCGATGAAACGTAGGCCTCTACAAATGGATTTCGTTTTTTCTTCCAACGTATTTCCGTCGATTACTCTTTTCTTCTCCATGAGCTTCCATTTCGTGAAGGAAATGTATCTTTCTTCGCTGTTTGCGATGCAATTTAATTCTTCGTGTGAGGTGCCGAGATTTTTCACGAACAGATGACTGTCATAACCCAACAGATTGTGAAACATCACTGGATAGAAAGCGGCATCTCGATATTTTAAATTACACTTGCTGTGAGCCGGACCACAATACGGACCCGTGTAATGATCATGGTCTCTAACCTTCTTATTTTCCTCCGAATTCTCGTCGAACGATTGTCTGCATATGTGACATTTGGTGGCTCTGTTATTTTCATCCTGCTGCTCTCGCATGATGATCATTTTCGCCGGAGTTTTGAATTTGTCGTATAACATTTGAATTTTCGATTCTAACTCTTCCACAAACCTTTGGGCCACGTCGTTGTCTTCATACTGTTTCATGTAGGTGAAGGGACCCATGTCGTGTTGCGAGTCGAAAGCACATTTCACGTAAATGCAATAGCCTGAAGGTATGTGTTTTTGATATCTTTCAACATAACTTTGAAGAGCATTGGGTTGACAGGAACTCATTTTCGTTGTGAAACATTCACAATCGGCGTACACGATGAATGGTACTTTTAACCTTCTATTGTGATTTTCAAACTTCACGATGGTGTTAGGTTTAGGCATTTCAACGGCGACACCTTGATTTTCATTGCAATATTCCTGATGTTTCGCTAACGATTTTTCGTTGTGAAACGCGTTCATGCAGTTGCAACATAAACATACCTTATGTTCATGTTTATTATTTTGTCTCGACAGTAATCAGCTCGGATGTTTAACCCAACAATAATGATGATTGTCATCATTCGAAATCAATAATAAAATAATTGTCTTTTCTCTTTCGAGATCTGAAGTCTGTCTGAGAGGATAGATCATTTGTTTTTCCTCGTCGTATCCCAAGACGTTCACTGCTACGGTGGGATTTTGAACCTCGAAACGTTCGATGTGTTTTAACTCTGTTGGAAAAGTCACTCCGGTCCAATTGAGATTTTTAGAGGTCTCCTCGTAACGAGAAACTCTTTCGGAGTTCATTTTGACAGGGTATAAAGCGGAGGTGACTGCCCATTTAAAACACTGATCATCTTTATTTCTCACGTTGATCACAGCATTTTTTTAGTTAAGAAATACGGTAATTTCACGTAGGAAGACCCTTTCAACAAATCGTTTTCAGTTATGTGAATTTCGAGTTTCAACACCTCATCGAACATCCAATTACTACCTTCATGTTGATAATTCGCGAGAGATGTCAACATCTTATCTTTCATCTTTTTGAAAACATCCGATAAATCTGAACCTCGAAATACTGGTTCGACGTTAGATCTGAAATATGCATTTTTCACGATGCTCTCGCCAGACTTCACGTCGATTTTATTCATCATGCAATGGAGTATCATCTTAATTTTTAGTCCCACGTTCATGTATTTGCGAAACAAATCCAATACTTTTTTCTTTACCCGTTCCATGAACAATTTCAGATCGATTTTCTTCAACGAGGGAACCACGTCGAAAGTTTTAAAAATGCCTTTGATCGCAATCTCCCATTCTCCGGTCTTCGATTGAAATAGTTCCATGGCGAGTCGTGCTAGATATTCTTTTCCTTTCCCTTCGTTTATTGCTCATCGAATTTCGCTCGATATATCTTGTTTGCCTAGAATCTGAAGAGAATCACTCGTTTTCGTTTTCGTTTTTCTTTTCTTTTTTTTGAAAACTTGAAGTTCTTCAACGGCTTTTCGTTTAGTCATCTTCTTATTTTTCACAATCGAAACGTTTTTGGTTTTTTTCGACGTCGGCATTTCGATTCCTTTTACTATTTTTTTCTTCTTCTTCTCATTTTTCACAACCGATGCATTTTTTGACGTCGTTGCTATTGGCATTTCATTTGCCTTTCCATCGTTTTGCAAATATTTCTGTATGACTTCAATTTTTTTTGATTTAGTTCTATGATTTCTGAAATGTGAAATTTTTAATAGTTTACAAATCTCGTTTAACTGAGGTACGGTTTTCTCATTTAAATTTTCCATTTTTTTATCTGTTTGCTCCATTTGTAAGAATATTTTTTTTTTGAATTTGTATTTAAATAATTTGTTTAAAAGTTTTGTTTTTCACTCTTTATATAAAAAAAAGATTTTTTTTTAATTCAATTTTTTCTTTAATGTTTTTTTATTCAAAACAATTTACGATCGCTTTTATTTCTTGTTTGCAGAACGAACACGTTTTCTCGTCTCTAGAATAACATTCCTTACAATAACACAAATGTGCGCACGGTAGAAACAAAACGTTTGCGACATTTTTGCAAAGCAAACACGTGTTTGTGTTGCTCGACTCGTTTTCGACACACGACAATAACTCGTCCGCTTGTGTCATGAATTTAATCAGATGTTCTAAAGTCAAAAATTGAGATAAGGTCTTGTTTGCATTATTTAACGCATTGCACAATTGTTCCTTAGTGTACCCTAATTGTAACATATCCATCAATAATTTTTGGTTTTTATTTCTATCCCACTCTTCGTCTTCGATTTTAATCAATCCCAATATTATGATCTTGTTCAAATAATCACATTCGCCTTTTTTTAACATTATTTATATGTTCTAGTAAAGGTCTGTCGTGTGAGGTTCCCAATTCATTAAATGTATGTTGCAACAAAAACATTTAACTCTGTCGCTTTTACCCACATAAATGAAACCTGCTGCGGCTAAATCTTCAGGTTTTTGAGCAAGATGCGAAGGCCAATTTTTAAACGTTTGAAGTCTTGCACATTCTAAACTATAATTCGGATGTTCGGACCTGATCATTGTTTTTACCTCAAAATTGGGTTTGTAAGAATTTTTTTTTTTTCGAATTTGTATTAATGATAATTTGTTAAAAAGTTTTAAAAATTGTTTATAATATGTTTTTTAATTCCTTCAAAAAGAATTAATCAATTTTATGTTCTTAACATAAAAAAAAAAATTGAATTAATACGAAAAAAAAAAGAAAAAAAGGGATGTTAAAATTTAACTTTTTATTTATATATAAAGAGAAACTTTTTTAACAAATTATTATTTAAATACAAAATTTAAAATATACATTATTTGCAAGAATTCATAAAAACCAAATAATCGATCATGACAACAACACCTAAAAGATGGGAATTGAAACAAATTGAAATATATAAGCTATCAGATACTTATATCTATACATTAGAACACGATCCCATCGAATTGAACGAGGTTGAGATGGTGGACTTAGAGTGCTGCGACAACAAATATATGATGTGTTTGAAATTGGATGAAGCCATGCTCGATTTGTTTTACGAGTATCAAAGCGATCTGCTGAATAATATCATCACCAAATACAGAAAACCCGACAAGAACGATTTGACGATGTTCTATGGAAAAAAAATATTTCCAATAATCTCACTCGAACTCGTGGATAAATCGGGTGGTGAGAGCACGTTCACCGATGTAGAAAAACTCAAAAGAGTAAAGATAAACATTCAAGACATTTTGGTAAATGGAAAAATGATGCATGTCAACATGGTAATAACGGACTTGGAAATATAAACAATAGAGAGATTGATTTTAGTGAAGAAGAAGGAAAAAAGTAATGAGATTTAAAGGTGATCTCATTACTTTTTACAAAAAAATTTTCACATTAAAGAAAATTAAAATTAAAAACTTTTTATTTATATATATATATAAAGAGCAAAAAAAAAAAAAAAAAAACTTTTTAAACAAATTAGTAAAATACAAAATTTAAATGTACATTATTTGCAAGAATTCATAAAACAAAAAAAACAAATAATTGATCATGACAGCAACACCTAAAAGATGCGAATTGAAATTGAAACGAGTCGAAATGTATAAGAAATTTGGTCATAAAATCTATAGATTACAACAATACGATCCCATCGAATTGAACGAGCTTGAGATGAAGGACTTAGAGCATAAATACGACAGATATAAGATGACTTTGAAATTGGATGAAGCCATGCTCGATTTGTTTTACGACTACCAAAGCGATCTGCAGAAAATCGTCAAAATTCGACAAGGATGATTTGACATTGTTCTATGGAAGTTACATATATCCAAAAATCTCATGCGAACTCGTGGACAAATCGGGTGGTGAGAGCAAGTTCACCGATGTAAAAACAACTCAAAAGAGTAAAGATAAACATTCAACACATTTTCGAAAAAGGAGAATACACGAGTGTCAACATGCTAATAACGGACTTGGAAATATAAACAACAGAGAGATTGATTTTTTAGCGAAGAAGAAGGAAAAAAAAAAAGTAATGAGATCATCTTTAGATCTCATTTTTTTTTGTTTTCCTTCTTCACTATTACCATATATTATAATAACGTTTCCTTTTTTCTTAAATTTCAGCGTCGATTCTTCTTTTCTTTTTTTTTTTGTAATATGATACGTTTTTATAACAACACATTTGTTTATCCGAATCATAATTATGAACGAATGTTGTGCATCTCTTGGTAACACTCGCATTATTACCATTCTCTTCAGAAGGTAGTGGTGACGGTGGAAAGCATCTCATTCTTTTTATTTCCAACCGTCTATCCCACTGTTTATCTAACTCTTTCATCAGTTCTTTCCTTAGATATCCATAATTAGCGTCTAACCATTTTTCCACATCTTTTTTTTCGCACTCTGTCTCACGATATTCATCATTATCGTCTAATTGTTTCTCCACCTTTTTATCCATTTTATATATTATTTTATACTTTCTATGATTTATATTTTATATAATTATATAATTTTATATTATAATAACATATTCAAAATCAGTATATTCTTAAACGGCGAATTCTCACCGAGCAACAAACCCTTGCCAAGTCGCTCAACATTCTGTCCACTCTTCAGATAGAGACCGTTTCCACTCAAAGAGTTGCCACCTCTAACGGGTTCTAGATACAATCCTTTACTGCTGTCATCTACGTGGATGCGACACACGGATCCTCCCTTCTTCAAAAACAGTCCGCTGCCACCCATTAATTTCTCAACTGCCGAACTCGCGAGTCCCGTGAGAGCTCCATGCCGAGAGTCTTTCTGAGAAAGGGTAGTGCCTTTGTGGTGAAGGGTAATGCTTTTGCGGTGATTCCTGCCAATAGTGGTAGGAAACCACCTTTCATTCTCAAATTGTATCTCAATTGAGCGGGACTCAATCTCACCGTCAACCCTCTTCCATCGCGAATCGCTTTCTCCATCCTTTTGATTTGACTTCTGGTCCAGGCGATCGAATCCTGACCGCGTCTCGTCAGATCTTCATGAGTGAATTTGAATCTCACCACCTCGCCTCGAGTTGTTAACGCTCTCTTAAGTTTCTTCCTCTGTCCTGCGGATATGTTCACGTTTTTAATCACGTATTCTGTCATAATTCTTTTTTTTAAAATATATTTACTTCAATTGTTTTCTTGTTTAATAATAATTATTTATATTAAAATAATTTTGTAAAATTAACATTGCGTTTATTTTATTTTTGTTATCTATATATATACACAATATTTTTTTTTTTTGCTTTTATATTTCTCTTATGTGAAATCGTATCATCACCCTCTCTCCGCGAAGATCTAACAGTTCACCATTTTGATCCATCAACGTGGTTTTGAGACTATACAACGTGTCTAAAATCATTGGTAGATAAACTAAATTACGAGGTCGCTCCACGATCTTATAACCCGGCGACACGTTTGGAAAGAAGGAATAGATCGTCGGTTGAGCGCTACCATTCATGTAGCTTCCAACAATCACGTCCACATTCACCAGAATGCTATTGACTGTGAGAATGTCGACCGTATTTTCAGATGCCGCGTGGCCTTGATACATCTTTCGATCGAATCCCAACATCTTGCCTATAGAATCATCCGTGTTGAAATCCACTCGAAAATTATCTTCCAAATCCAACATCGTCTGTAAGGTATTAGGATTGGGAGCGAGTCTGATCTTGTTGCTTCCCTTTCCATCCGTCTTCATTCGCGTCTGAATGTAATTGTTCAAATCGTGTATGTCGTAACTCACTTTGGGAATTCGAATCTCCAACCAATTCACTCCGTCGGAATACTTGAACGAGTTATTCTTTTCGGTGACATTGGAAAAGGAATAATAAGTCTCCAGATTCACCAACGCCATCTCGTATCTTTTCTCTCTATTCAATTCGATGGAAGGTTCGAATTTCGTAGCGAATCGAGTCAAATCGCCACTCACCACGATTTGAATGGATAGTTTTGCAGCCGTATTCTCGGCTATCCGTTCTAACAATTTTCCTTGTTCCAACATTACATTTTAATTTTATTTTTTTTATTTTTTTCAAAAACTAATTATTTGAAGATTTATTATTTTCTAAATTTTTTTTATTTTCACGCTCTATCTTATTATCATCAGAAACTTGTCGAATCCGCACCGATATTTTCCACGATTAAATTCACTTGTCAAATCGATCACGACGAAATTGTAAAGTCCTCCATCCCAAACCCTCTTGCAGAATCTCCTGAATTCCGCCACGCTCGTGTCGTTTGCGACGTGATCGCCATAGATGTGATTGAGATTCTTGAGATCTTGGCAAAAGAGACATAGAAAATTAGCGTTCTCCCTTATCGTCTGTCTGGGCAATCGAAAATAATTCTGCAACAGGTAGAAACAGTCCACATTGCTGTGTCGACCCCTAACGTAATACGATTCGCATTGGTTCTGTCTCTCCAAAAGCAGATCGTCGAAAATCATGAGATTCTTATTTTCCGATTTCAATTCTCTAGGATCCGGAACATCGCTAGTGTTCTCATAAAATCGACACTCGACGTTCGAAGATGCATTTCTCTTCATCAGTTCCATCGCCGCACCGTCCAAAATGGTCGAAAGTGGAGCTTCACTCTTGTCGAATTCTTCCCTACTGTCAAAGATTCTAGCTATGACGTCCTTGGGCAATCTACGATCCATGCACTCTCGAAGCAATCTGTATTCGGGTTGAAACAAGCTCTTGCCAAACACGAACAATCTGTCGTAATCCAACCAGTCGGGTCGGGACAACAGATTCATCAACAGATTGGTCTTTCCACAATTCGATTTTCCCACTATCAAGCCTCTTATGCTTTTGGGAAAGAACTCATTATTCGACCTCTTAGTCGCGGCGTCGTTACAAGACATATCTTTAATGTTCATCTTTGTTTTATTTTTTTGTTTGTTATTTTAGATTCTTTTCAAACACAATTTTTATGTTTTTTCAAACTCAGTTTTTAATATTATTATTTATTTATATCACACTGTCGCGAGTTCTCTTCAATCCTGATCCACTCGTCATTTTGGCTAAATCTTGTATGGGTACCACAGCATCCTTAAAATCTTTCCAACTTTTCGGCGTTCGCTCTAACGCAGCTTGCTTCGCCGGTGGACTGATCAACTTGTCGATCAATGCGTCGGCTGCCCTCTTGACAGCCACAGAAGCTATCCTACCACTGGCTTCGGAAGCGGCTTTCTTGCCAGCATCCGAAGCCGTCTTCTTATCGACCTCAAATGCAGTCGATGCTAGTTTTCTACCCGCATCGCTCGTGAACGCTCGCATTATAGAATCGACGATGCCAGAACCGCCTTGAACGTTAGTTCTGACGTATCCCCTGTTCTTTATCACCAACATATTTTATTTTTATAATATATTTTGTTTTTTCACTGGTAAATCGTTTTGTTGTTTAAATACTTTTATTATTCTGGTGTAAAAATTTACTGTTTTATTTTTGTTTGTTTGTTTGTTTCTCTCTACTTATTATATGTACATCAATCCTTCAATTCGTTCATCAGCCTTTTATAATGGTTTTTATTCAAAACCTTCTGCCTTAACAATTCGTCAGATATAGTAACTATTTCATTATCTAATCCTGTGTTACCAGCCCGTCTGCTCGCCATCAACAAACTCAATCTCTGAGACAGAGCGTCAGAATCGCTCGGAAGAAAAGTGGTTTTCACCCCTTTGCCAGTCACCGATTCGACAAACTTCTTATTCATATCCCATATGGGTTTCACCACTTTCGTCCACTTGTAACCTCTGTTGGCTTTGGGTCTCGTCTCTCTAGCATCGTTATTTCTCTTCATGGCGTGAGTCTGAACCAGAATGTCGCCGTAATTGTCAAAATCCTGTTCCGTGTAATCACTAGGCTTGTCGTAAAGGAGCAATCTGCGCAGTCCATCAGTTAATTCGTATCTGTTCGAGCCCACGGTTAATTCATCATCACCTATTTCTACTTCTGTGTTGCCAATAAAAGTATTACCGTCCGAATCCTTATAAAATCCATACAACAGATCTCTCTTACCGCCATCCTCAGACGACGCGACGCTATCAGTGGTGACAGTCGAAGCTGTATCGTCGCTCTCGCTCAAATCTGTTTGAATTCCCGTGGGAACGTAATCCGGTGTTGATTGAACGGAATGCCGCTTTTCAAAACTACCGGGCAACGAACCCATTCTCAAAGAACTCTCTTTTATGGGTCTCAATTCTTCGACTATCTCCTTCCTGCTTCGCTCTTGACCCTCCGTCACGGGTTTAAATATTTTTGTGGCTTTGCGTCTGTGTTCCATCTCACCAAGATGTCTGCTTCTGTCAACCGATTGAATGCCCTTCTTAGCACGTTCATACTCGCCTAAAATTTGATCTCGGCGCCTAGAATCCATCTGTAAAAACATTTTTCGTTTTTAATTGTTAATGTTCCTTTAAGTATGCTAATGCGAGTTATTTTATTATTTTCAAAATTAAATGTATAATTATATTTTTATGTTTTAAGTTAATAAAAATCTTTCTGTCTTTAATATAATAACTAAAAAAAAATTCATATCTCTCAACTCAGTATTGATTGAATTGGGAAAAACGTTTTAAGCACATGACAAACCGGTTTCTGATTTAACGCATTTGAGAGTAATTTGCGTTTGTTAAAAGGAATTCCATTCACATATCAAAAAACCATTCAGTGTCGAATTAAGAGAGAACCTTGAAGACAGTTAAAAACATTCTAGCACATAACAGAAACTGTTTTTTTCTAATTTAACGTTAAAGGGATTCATTCATTCATTCATTCAAATCTCTGATCATTATCATGAATATATTAAAAATTTACCACTCAAACCTAATTGAGTGGAAAATGCGTTTTATTATACATTATTAAAACGATCCATTAAAAAAAACGAAAAACCTTCATTCACGCCACAACAAAAACATGAGCAACATTTTTCACTCAAACATTCCATTAAGTGTTTATTAAGATTACTTCACAAAAATTAATAGTGACAAACGCGAACAAATGATTTTTTACCTCTGATTTTTTTCTCTAATTGTCTCTAAACTCAATTTCTTTTCGTTACATCGAAACAAAACACGAATGTCTCTTTTTACAAATCATATTTTATAGTCGACTCTTTTGAATGAATGCCTTTCATTCACGCAACTCTTTTTTAAAACTGACGCTCATATTTATAGTCTACTCTTTTGAACGAAAACCTCATTCAATCACAACAATAACATGTGTTAGTTTTACTTCAGGAAACGTGACAGTGGGTTTGCCGGTTCCAAATCACCTCTTTTCCGTGTACCATACACGATTCGATTTCTGACGTAAAATCCGCAAATGGATTTCCGTGTACGCCTCCATAGGGATTCAGTGTTAAAATCATGTACAGACACGGATGATTTAGAATCAGCAAGATGATGATTTAGAAACGGCAACACGTTTTTTGCTCGCAATTTAACACTGAATCCTATGGGGGAAACCCATTTGCCGATTCCAAATCAGACGATACACCTCTTTTTCCTTAAAATTTCATGCGTTTTTTTCACTCTTGAGCGATTTGTATATAGAATCCAGTGATGTGGAATCGGCAAAGCCGATTTCAAATCACCCTAAAAAACGTTAAAATCGTGTACCTGTACACGATTTTAACACTAAATCCTATGGAGGTGTACATCGATGTACGTGTACATGTACACGTACATGTACATCTGAGTTGGAATCGGCATTTACCACCTACTTTCGTTCACTCATTCACTCATTCATTCGTTCGTTCGTTCGTTCATTCGTTCGTTCGTTCGTTCTGGGTGGACGATCGGATGGATGGATGTGTGGGTGCTTGACTGATCGAGTGTGTGGATGTGTGACTGACTTGCTGTTTAGGGTAAAAAATTAAAGTACCTCCACCTCGTTTATTTTTGATCAAGAGCACTTCAACAATTCATCAGATAATTTATTCCCTGTAGTGCCCTCTTGCGCTAGTTCGTCAATTTAGCATCATTAAGATAATTTCAGATCCACTCCTCTTTATTCCTTTTTAGGTTAGTCACTAATTCTTGACCATATGTAGTGCCAGAACGGGAAGCCCTATTCATCAACCCGCTATTTGCAATTCATGATTTCTTTACTTCTTGTGTCGGAAAGCCCGCATTGGAACGAGCGTGTGCCGGTTGGAACGAGCGCGTGCCGGTGGAGTCGTGAGCTGTGCTCTCGACGCAAGGGATGGAAGACAAATTAGTCTCTCAATAATACTTCTTATAAATGTCGTCTGTTGTTCGTTTTAAGGGCTGCTATGTTTATTAATTGTTAGTTATTAAAGTGTACATTCCATGATGTAATTATGCAATATTATTCATTAACAAATCAACTTTTAATTAGTGAAACTGTACCTTGAAATACAGCCAACGCTAGTTCGTCAATTTAGTACCAGTGAAATAACTTTAGTCCCAAATTCTCACCCGGTTGATCATTGACCGTCTGCCAAGTGTAACGTCAAAACTGTCAGCGCCATTGACAACTATCCAATTTTCAAGATTTGTACACTTTTGTTTGTTTTTCTGGATTTTGCTTTTTTGCTTTGTTTTTTTTTTTTTTTTTTTTTTTTTTGTCTCGGAAATAAGGCTTATGACCCCCTCGATGATAATAGTTCATTCATTCATTCATTCATTCATTCATTCATTCATTCATTCATTCATTCATTCATTCATTCACCTTTAATTATAAATTTATTTGTTCAATCATTCATCCAAGATACCATATCACTTTGATGTGATGTTAGGTAGGGTGATGTTGCACCCGACGTACTTGTATATAAACTGCAGTGTTTTTATCCTGTTTGTACAGAATAATTTCGTTTCTAAACAAACTCCCAATTACATACTATTACCGCAACAGACTGTGACTAGAAATGAAAAAGAAATATCGTCTCAACCCGTCCAACAGTTCAACTATGTCTGGGACTTAACCTCCTTTTATCTTCATCTTGGAACAATATATTGTATTTATGTCTTGTATATTTGTCCAGCGAGAAAGGATGGTAGTATGTTGGTGAATTATGGCGGGTAGCATTACACTCGACGAGGTGCAGGTTGACGCAGAGTACGACTTTATACAGCTCTATAATGAGAAAATATGTTCCTTAGCAGAAAATGATGAATCCCCATATAAAAACCACGCAACTGACTGCAACTACTTTTCGCCTAGAGACTTTCAGTCAATGGCTTGTAAAATAGACGCAGGATTCTCAATATTCCATCTCAATTGCCAAAGCCTGAAGGCCCATTGGGATTCCTTCCAAAACATGCTATATAACCTACAAACAGGAAAGAACTTCTTCGACATAACAGGACTTACCGAAATTTTCCAAATTCCTCCAGAGATGTCGTTCAGTCTGGATGGCTATGCCCCGATTATTAAACGTATGAGACACGAGATGATGATGGTCGAGGAGGGGTTGGTCTATATATTAAAGAAGGAATACCCTACAGAGTTCGTAATGATATTTCGTTCTTTATTCCCCATGTTTTCGAATCTCTGTTTATTGAAATTAAAGATAAATACCAACCCAGAATTATTGGCGTTATTTATAGACCCAACACTCCTCCTAAAGCCGACATCAACCTCTTCTTATCAAAATTAAATGAAATAACGAATGTTTTAAATGCCGAAAATAAAAAAAAGTTTATATTATGGGGGGATCTTAACCTAGACCTTCTAAAAGCAACTACACACTCAAAAACGGAAGAATTTGTTAATCTCACGTTCAGTCAAGGCTTTCTGCCGTATATCACCAAGCCAACGAGAGTAACCTGTCGTTCTGCTAGTCTGAAAGATCATATCTTCTCCAATAATGTTTCACAAGCAGCATTACCTGGAATAGTCATATCTGATGTGTCAGATCATTTTGGTGGTTTTTTTTATATTGAGGAAAAACCCAAACCAAAAGATACACCACACTTTACACTAAAAAGAATAATAAATGCAGAAAGAATTGTTGAATCCAAAACACTTATCTCGCAAAGTGATTTTAATCCTGTAATGCAGTCGAATTGTCCCAATGAGTCATATGAAACCTTTCTAAACATCTATATGAAAGCCTATGAAAGAGCATTCCCTCTCCAACGTGTTCGCCAGAACAAAAAATTTATTAAAAAACAGCCATGGATGACAAGGGGCTTGTAATATCCTCCAACAACAAAGAAAAATTCTACAAGAAAAAACTCCAAGTTCCCACCGAAAGGAACTCAGAAAACTGTAAAAACAACTTTAGAATCTTCAACAAGGTAAAAAAACAATGTAAAGCTACCTATTATAGAGATATCCTAAACAAAAACAATATGCGAAGAACGTGGCTGATTTTAAACGAAGTCATCAATAAAGGAAAACGTGAAGCCAGATTACCCTCGTTCTTCATCCAGGACAACATCGAGTTAAGCGAGCCCCATGCCATCGCAGAAGAATTCAACAATTTCTTTATCAAAATTGGAAAAAAAAACACATCCGAACAGATTCAGAAAACTAATAAGTCCTATACAGATTACATGGACAACAATGTCTCCAATAATCTTTATTTAATACCCACAAATCCCACAGAAGTCAACCGAGTAGTAAATAAAATAAAGCCAAAATTATCTAAAGACTGCGATGACATCACAACCTGTCTCCTTAAGCATACGATAACCGAAGTATTGGATCCTTTAACACATGTAATTAACAACTCTTTCCTAAACGGCAAAGTACCAGACAGGATGAAGATCGTGAAGGTGATACCCATATTTAAAGCGGGTGACGAGCACAGCTTTACTAATTACAGACCTATCAGTATACTTCCGGTATTCTCAAAAGTAATGGAAAAACTGAGACTCATGGAAGTGAGGCTAGCTAGTTTCCTCAATAGGTTTAATATTTTATACCCTCACCAATATGGGTTCCGAAAGCGACATAGTACTATTCATCCAGTTCTTCAGCTCCTTAAAAACATCGCAATAGAAAATAATAAACAAGAAAAAAACAGCACCTTAGCACTGTTCCTGGATTTGTCAAAGGCCTTTGACACCATAAATCACAAAATACTATTAGGTAAACTGGAAAAATATGGCATCCGAGGTGTCACCAACAATTGGTTTAGAAGTTACTTGTCCAACAGGTCTCAATATGTCACGTACGGAGAACACAAATCGAACTTAGCCAAACAGAGTTGCGGTGTACCACAGGGCTCGATTTTAGGGCCTATTCTTTTTCTTTTATATATAAATGATATAAGTAACTCAACATCACTCAATCTTTTATCATTTGCCGAGGACACCACTGCACACTGCCCGGGCTCCGATAATAATCCCATTACACCGTTTTTCAATGACGAGCTCCAGAAACTATTCGAAAGGTGCTCTGTGAACCAGTTGATGCTGAATGCTAAGAAAACCTCGTACATCATACTTAATCCAAATAAAGGTAGGAGCAATAATCTTTGTCAAGAGGTAAAAATAAATAACCAAAACATTAACAAGGTTGGGGCCACCGAAACAGAAAAATCTGTGAAATTCTTGGGAATTAGCATTGATGAACATTTATCCTACAAGGCTCACATATCCCGATTATGCTCGAAAATAGCACGCGCAAACTATAGTCTAAACAAAGTTAAAAATATCCTCCCCCACAGAGCTCTGAAAACATTGTATTACGCCCTCATACATAGCCATTTGGTATACGGAATCCAGGCATGGGGCAACTCAAGAGCTATCAAAAAACTAGCTGTCCTGCAAAAACGTTCAATACGAATAATTAATAACAAAACTTCTCATAGAGATCCCCTGTTTAAAGAAAGCCAAATACTCAAGGTTGATGATTTGTTTAGGCTACATGCACTACTGTTCGTGTTTGACTTTCAGAACGGCAGATTACCGGTGTCTTTCAATGATATATTTAAAATTACTGACAATCCATCTGGTAGGAGAACTAGACAGTCGGGCCTCCTATACATAGAAAAAACACGGACCCAAACTCTGGATAAATTTCCTTTATACTCCTTCCCGAAACTATGGAATGCTCTGGACGACACAACTCGTAATATTAGCGACAGAAGCATGCTTAAGAACAAGTTAACTTCCACATTCATTTCCTCATATTCCAGTTATGTCAGCTACAACAATCCCTACTGCCCTGATTGCACTTCGTAAACTTCGTAAATTGTCAAAGTCGTGGTCCGCTTCTAAATTTGGAATCCTCGTCTTGTGCAACCTGTCGCGCTTCCTCCTTACAGTGGTGCTATGTAAAATACTATATGGATACAATTAAGAACTTGCAAATAAAAGTCTAAACAAATAAATCATAGCATTCGTCATCCTACGATGATGATGCAGCTAACGTAGACATCACGCCCAAACATCATGACCAACCGCTTTGTCGCAGTCTAAACGATACGAACTTCACTGTGGGACTTGTTGCCGCCCTCGGGTGTTATGATAAGTAGTGGAGGGAGTCCTATAGGCATCTAAAAAATCTGAGAAATTATATTTATTAATAATTAGATTACCTTGATCTACCCCACCCCGGTTCGATAAGAACACTGTAAGCAATCATAAAAAATTACAAAGAATTGCAAAAACGGTCAGTCACTGCTATGGCTTTTCACTGGAAATGAAAATGGGGTGTGTGAATCTGGTTCTGCCTACTACCAGGCAGCCATAATCTGACTGCTTGATGTTAGGCTGCCCCATATTCACACTTCAGTAATTTATGTACATGTTTATAAACAATCCAGTAGTCGCTTTATATTCCATATACCGAGTGTGAATCTGGAGCTGCCTACCACCCAGCAGCCTCCAGCTGACTGCTTAGTGCTAGGCTGTCCATATTCACACATCAGTAGTTTATGCACATGTTTATGTACTCTCTTGGAGCCTCTTTATACTCGAAATCACCGACAATCAGTAACAACAGAAACAACTGGCATTTAAACTTGAAATAATTTTAAACTCTACTAATTACTTCTATGTTACTATGCTGAGTTTACATTGAGTCTAGTCAGCAGTATTATGAAGTTACCCCACATTAAATATCATTTCAGTCAGGCCCTGAGCTATCAGTGTTTGGGGGAACTGTTAGCTTAATTGTATTATACTTGTACATGTAGAATGAATGGCCCAAATTGCATTATACAGGAATGGGAATCTGTTACTGTCAACAAGTACGGAATATCAGTAATAAACAGGCCATAGTTGACTTTGAAATGTTTTCTTAACGTTTTAGGTCTTATCAAACCTATTTATTTCTCGGCCATATTTAACTTTGCAATATTATTTTCAAAATTGCATGTAAGTCCCATCTGACAAAAAAAACTTTCTTGATATATTATTAAGACGATTAGGACCACGGCTTATGAGTGTTACACGCTAAGAATAGGTTGAATTAACTTCTGAACATGTAGGGAGGATCCGGGACCCAGGGCAGATGGTGAGACTGCCGGGTGTATGTACCCCAAAGCCCTGCCTGTGCCACATGATCCTATATCCTCTCTGCTGATTTGCTACTCTAACTTATTCCCAATAGAAATTAATACATGTATGTTGCATCTGACAAAAAGGCGTTCTTGATATATCACTAAGATTATTCTGACTACAGATTATGAGTGCTATATGGAAATAGCGGATTGAATTAATTTCTGAACATGTAGGGAGGGCTCGGGATCCAGGGCAGATGATGAGACTGAAGGGTGTATCTACCCCCAAGGTCCTGAGTGTGCCATGTGATCCTATACCCTCTCTGCTGATTTGCTACTCTAACTTATTCCCAATAGAAATTAATATATGTATGTCCCATCTGACAAAAAGGTGTTCTTGATATATTACTAAGATATTCGGACCACAGATTGTGAGTGCAACATGGAAATAGCGATTTGAATTAATTTCTGAACATGTAGGGAGGATTCGGGACCCATGACTGATGATAAGAATGAAGGGTGTATCTACCCGCAAAGTCCTGAGTGTGCAATGTGATCCTGTATCATCTCTAGTGATCTGTTACTCAAACTTTCTTCCAATGGAAAATAACACGTGCAATCCTGATATTTATGTCATCGGTTTTGCATCCAAAAGTTTCAAATTGGGAACAGAATAATTCAACACCCTTGCAATTAAAACAGTTACATTTTTACTAATTTTAAAACACCGGACTAGGGAACGAAACATTCCACCCCCTACCCCCTTATTCTGGAAAGTAATACACTTTTCTATTTTCTAATCTTTTTTTATTTTCATTTTGTGTTATGCAACATTGTACGAGGAATCGTTATTAAATTCCACTCATGTTAACACTCCATCGACGTTTGTCGCATTCTCAAAATTTTACAACGAATATTTATCGCTTGACGAACCTACTCCATTAAATATTTTTCTCCACTGTCTTTGCATTTGTGATGTTGGTGATCGGTTCAGATACTATGGTGGGTAGTGTTAAATTGGACGAGATCCAGACGGATCCTGATTACGATTTAGGTCACCTACTGAATGATAAAACAGATAATGATTCAGCAGCCATATTTAAGGATACTGATTGTAAATATATCCTTCCCGGTGTTACACGCTCACTGGGACCCTTTACATCACTTGCTCTCTGAACTCAACGACACAGAGAACATCTTCGATGTGATCGGTCTAACGGAAATCTTAAGAATCCCCACAAATATGTCATATACCTTAGAAGGATACCACCCTTTACAAACAAATCTGAGATCTATTGATGACGATGGTCATGGCGGGGTCGGTCTGTTTATAAAAAGCGACATTTCTGTTAGTATTCGACAAGACCTTTCCATTTTTCTACCGCACCTCTTCGAGTTCATCTTCGTTGAATTAAGGTACAAAAATTCCTCCAAGGTAATTGGAGTAATATATAGACCAAATACGGCTCCGAGGGCAGATATCGAACTGTTTCAATCAAAAATTAACCAATTGACTGACGTCCTGAATAAAGAAAAGAAAGCCTCTATCATTATGGGCGATTCCAATATTGACCTCCTAAAGGTGGCGTCTCATTCCAAAACTGAATCATTTATTGATTTAATGTTCAGTGAGATCTTCCTACCTGTTATTACAAAACCAACCAGAGTTACAGATCGCAGTGCTACGCTTATAGATAATATATTTTCCAATGATGTCTCATTTTTTCAAAATCTGGAATAATCCTTACTGATGTTTCGGATCACTTTGGGATTTTTTATGTCGAAATTTCACACTCCAAACCTGTTAGATCAAAACAGATCTTGACCAGAAAAATAAATTCCTATACTATCGGACGCTTTAAGTCGTTGGTATCCCTGTGTGATTTTAGTCCGGTTCTGGAAACAAGCTGTCCAAATGATGCTTACGAAAAATTCCTTAATATTTATTTGAATGCCTATGAGACATCATTCACTCTCCAAGGCCATCAACAAAATAAGAAATATATAAAACATTAAACCCTCGACTCCCTCCCACCCATAGGAATTTTCAACAGCCATGTCTGAATCTGCAAATGGATAGGTAGAATGGTTGATGTGGTCGCATTGTACGGGGTGTGGGTGTGGTGTGGCCTGCCACCAAGTTACCAAGTGATGTCTAAAGGGTTATAGGTAGCACCGGGCTTGCACTCCCGGGTGATGCAATTACTCTAACCACGTGCTATTGCAGCTAAACTAACCCTGTGTTGCTATCGTATTGTAAGTAACAATCTCAACATTAATAAATCCTAAACTTATTACTTACAGTTATAATTTCTCATTGAGTCTAGTCAGTAGTTTTACGAATTGCCCCCACCCAATAGGAACTTTTGCAGCAAACTCTGTAGCAGCAAGTTGGTTTGATTGCATTTTTCTGGGGTGTGGGTCTGGTGCTGCCTGTCACATGACAGATATTCTTTTGGCAGTTTTCAAGAGAGGCGCCAACTAACCAAGTGGTGGGTCCGGGGTGACAGGTGGCGCTGGGCTCGCACTCCTGGATGATGAAATCAAACTAGCCATGTGTTATTGCTAAACTGTAAGTACTGATCATCAATAACTATCAGAACCTTAATTAAACCTAAACTTATTACAGTTATACTTTTCTTATTGTGCTAGTCGGTAGTATTATGAATTAGGCCCCTCAAGAGGAACCTTTGCAGCCATATCTCTAGCAGTCAACGGATATGTAGAATAGTCGGTTTGATTGGATTTTATTCTATATTCTAAATATTGATCATCAGTGACAAACCGTACTTCAAACAATTATAAAATCTATTCGGTGTGAATCTAAAGCAACCATGTCAGGAAATGAAAGTATTGTTTACCAGTAACAAACAGTACTTTAATAATTATATGATATCCTGGTGACATCTATACTTTTTTATTGAGTTTATTTTGTATTGTAAATTTTGAACACCACCAACAAGCAGTACTTTAAATAATTCTAAGATGTATTAGTTACAGCCATGATCTTTCAATTGAGTCTAGTCTAATGTAGTATAAATTAAGCCCCTCTTCAGGAATTTTACACTGCCATGTCTAGATGAGCCAGTGGTTAGGTAGAAGAGACAGTTTAAATCGCATTATAGAGGAGTGTAGGTGTTGTGCTGCCTTCTACCCGGCAGCCTTCATTCGATGATCAATATTGTGAATATTAATCACTAGTGATAAAAAGTAACTAAACAAATATTAAAATACAGTAGTTACAGCTATGATTTTCCTATCGATTACTCCCCCCCATCAGAAGTTATAAGCAGCCATGTCTGAAGCAGACGGTGGACTGGTGGAACAGATTGACAAATTGCATTATACAGGGTTGGAATCTTGTGCTTCCTTCCACCCGGCAGTCACAAGTCGGCTGCGTGGTGGTAGGCTGCCCCGCATTCACACTTATAAATTGTATAAGTTCTGATCACCACTAACAAACAGTACGCTATAATATCCATAAATCTAGTCGAAACAGCTGTGCATTCACGTTGAGTGTATTTTATTGTGTAAATATCAATTAAGCAGTAACAAATCATATCTCAAATAATTCTAAACTCTAATGGTTACAGTTGTGCTCATCATTGAGTATAGTCCGCAATATTATGAATTAGTCCTCCATTAGGAACGTTGAGTACCCATGTTTGGCACTGCTATTATAATGTATAGGTAGAACAGAAAGTTTAATTGCCTTATACAATAGTGTGAATCTTGTATTGCCTACCACATGGCAGCCATCGCTGGGCAGCTTGATGCTGGTCTGTCCCATATTCACACTTTTGTACTTTATATCGTAAATTCTGTTTATCAGTAAGAAACAGTGCGTCCAATATGCATAAAAGCTATTACTTACAACTACGCACTTCCCTTGAGACTAGTCCACAAAATTAATAATCTAGCACCCCATTCCCCTCCTATTCCAGTTGGAAAAGTTATGCATAGGAATACTAAACAGTCTTGTCTGATGCAGCCAATGAATGGGCAGAATAAATAGTTTCACTGCTGTTTAAGGATAGGGAATCTGTTACTACCGACATGGCATTGGATTGTATATTTATAACCTCGTCAGTCTTGTATATATTACTTGTAAAATGTATGATATGATATGATATGTTTATTTACCAGTTTACAAAAATACAAGATGATAAATATAATAATAAAACGAAATAGTTAAATCATAACAGGTTCACGTATACAGTAATATTATTTCGGATACACATAGATAATTGGATATAACAAATTTGTGTAATAATAATAATAATATACATTTATATAGCGCAAATATCTCACAATATTAGAAAAAGTTCCATGGCGCTTTACAACACTGCTCATAAACAAAAATGTGACCAACATAGGATTTAAAAATATTTGTTAAATAAATGGGATTTCAGTCTAGATTTAAATGCTGTCAAAGAAGGGGCTGTTTTAACAAATTCTGGTAGCATGTTAAACAGTCTTGGAGCATTATAGCTAAAAGAACGTCCACCGTAGCTAGCGAGAACATAGGATTTCTCTTCTGAAAGATTTTGGTTTGTGGAACGGAGGGGGCGTTTCGGTATATATGGTTTTACTAGATTAGCAATGTAAGCTGGGGACTGCTTCATGTGTACTTTATATGTGAAGAGGAGAATTTTGAACTCAACTCTGGCCATAATAGGAAGCCAATGCAAACTTTTCAACTTAGGTGTTATGTGATCTCTCTTTTTCGCTAATGTCACAATGCGTGCTGCTGTGTTTTGAATAGACAGTAGTCTGCCAAGTTGTTTATTGGGAAGACCATGTAGAAGCGAATTACAGTAGTCCAGCCTTGAAGAAATAAATGCGTGAATGAGGCATTCTGTGGCACGCGTGGTTAGGAATTTTCTGGATCGACCAACTTTCCGAAGATAAAAATTGGCGGACTGGCAGACTTTTGAAATATGAGGAACCATGGTTAAGTGAGAATCAAAATACACACCAAGGTTTCTAACAGTGGTAGATGGATTGATAATGGTATCTCCTACTTTAAGGCAGGGCAAATTGTCTGGGGCAGGTTTATGCCTAGAAGAAAAAATTATAAGTTCTGTTTTCTCACCGTTAAGTTTAAGTTTGTTTACCAGCATAAAGGTTCTAATATCATCGTTGCAATTCCGCAAAATTTGAAATTTCAACACTGTGTCATTTGTATCCAAGGGGTCAAACTCCGCATAGATCTGTGAGTCATCTGCAGAGAAATGGCACCCAATCCCATGTGATCGAATAATCTCCCCGAGGGGCTGTATGTATAATGTAAAAAGAATTGGACCCAGGACAGAGCCTTGGGGTACGCCAAATTTAAATGGTACAGGGTTTGATTGAATTCCCTCAATTGTGACACACTGGGTCCTTTCTGATATGTAGGACTGAAACCACCTCAATGCAGATTCATCAATACCCAAATGCAAAAGTCTATCGGATAAGATTTTATGGTCTATGGTATCAAAGGCAGCTGAAAGATCTAAGAGGATCAACACAACTGCCTTCCGGTGGTCTAGGTATCCTAGTATATCATTCTGCACGCTCAGAAGTGCAGATTCTGTGGAGTGGCCTTCGCGGTATGCAGACTGTTTTGGATCCACAAGCTGATTGTTGTCTAAATATAAACGCAGCTGTTTGGCAATTACTTTCTCAATGACTTTGGAGATAAATGGCAGGTTTGATACAGGTCTATAATTTTTCAGTACACAGGGATCTAAAGAAGTCTTTTTTAGAAGAGGCGTAACCAGGGCTGTTTTGAGACATGGTGGCACATAACCATTTTGTACTGACTCATTAACAATCTTTGTTATACAACCTATGAGAGCTGGAAGACATGACTTCAACAAAGAAGTAGGAATAGGATCTAAGGCACAACTTTTAGTTGGCGAGGACATGATAATTTTCTCAACAATACTTTCGGACACACAATCAAAGCTTACCAATCTTTTATCAGATGAGATAAATGGGGTTTCGGTTGGGCCTTGATCGAAGGTACGTTGTGTTTGATCCAGGGTCTTTCTAATTGTCTCAATTTTATTCGCGAAAAACTCTGAGAATTTTTGGGCAATATGGGCACTAGACAGCTCCTCCGAAAATTTATTTGTCTGCTTCGATTCTAGGGACTGTATGATTTGGAACAATTGCTTTTGGTCAGAGCCACAGGCACTGATCTTACCACAAAGAAACTGTTTCTTAAAGTGAGTACTTTGGTTTTTGACAACTTTACATTGTGCAATGTACATCTCGCGATGTACAGTTAGATTTGTACGTCGCCACTGCCTTTCTAGTTGGTGGCGCATTTGTTTGGATGTACGAATTTCATCATTCATCCAGGGGCGTGCCTTTCTACTGATGATAGTTTTTGAAATCACGGGTGCTGTCTTATCGAGTAGCTCCCTAAGACTAGAATTGTAGCAGTCTAGCAGGTCCTGGAGAGAAGTCCCACAGTTAAGTTTATCGAGGGCTTCGGGGATTTGCTGCCTAAAACTGTCATTATCGATGTTGTTAAGTTTGCGGAATGACGTTGTTTTCTTAATCCCATCTGGTTTTTTAACACACAGTTTACAAAGAACAAGAAAATGGTCAGATAGTGATGGATCCAGAACACATGTCTCCTTCACAAGACTGTCATATCGTTGAGATATAATGGGGTCTAAAATGTGTCCACGTCTATGTGTAGGTTCCTGGACATGTTGTATCAAATCGTGAGAATCTGTTAATTCCATGAAACGGCCGGTGTCAGGGTCGGAAATAATGTCAAAGTGAAAGTTCAAATCTCCCACTATCAAAAAACGGCCAGCTTGAGCACAGTATCTGTTGAGTAAAGGTTCAAACTCCTCAAAAAACATAGTATTTGTAATGTGTCTCTTTTTGCTAGGCAGTAGTCTGTAGATAATCAAGAGATTAAAAAATGATTTACCATCCACAGTCAGTGCAGCATCAAGAAGTTCAAAAGTTTTAAAATTATTTTGGGTTGATTTGATTGATATTTTTATATTTTCCTTACACAGTAGACCAACACCGCCACCCCTTGACCCACGGGGTACATGCTTGAATGAATATCCGGCAGGTGTCAGTTCACTTATAATATCATTATCATCCTGGTACAACCAGGTCTCGGTGATGGCCAGACAGTCAATGTTCTTCTCCAATACCAGGTCAACAATGAAATCTGTTTTACCTCTGACAGATTGAGTGTTTATAGTGTCTAAACAAAAATCTGGGGAGTCAATCTCTCTGGTATTTAGGGCTTTTGGTGTAATTTTAACCCTAGTTAAGTTGGACAAATTAACACCTGTTTGTCCTTTTACACTGAAATGTTTGAAATTAGTTATTAACGTTGGTATAGGCCTATTTGTGCCCCCCCTCCCCCCTTTTACCACGGTGTGTTGGTGTAATGGCAGAAATTCCGGCATGCCTAATATTCTTCAAGGTGGTGTAATTTAGGAGTTTATGTATACTGGTTTGTTGTAAGGATAGTAACACATCTCTGCTGTATGCAGTTGGCATGTTCAATACTCGATGGGTTAACAGCTTGTATGAGTAAGCTATTCCTGGATGTGTGTTGACTTCAATAGCAATGCAAGTTGAAGGTGACAGTATCTTTGGTGAGACAAACACTGGAGGTGAGTACTTTTCAGTGACTATGTTCACCCAACACAGTGTTAACAATAGACTATAGTAAATATTGATTGACTTCATACTCTATGAATTATATAAATTAAATGGCAAGAGTAGTGATTTTTCACAAAAATTTCTTTCTGAGGCGCCAAATATTTCCGTCAGAATAAACTATCAGAATCTTCAAATCTTCATGAACAAGTCCATATAAAAATTTCTTGCACGCTCAGCAAAATCACACAAAGAAAATCCAAAAGTTGAAGAGCAGAAAAAGTGTGGCTGCCACATGAAGGCGCTCAATGTATACTCCATATACCGGTTGGGAAAGGTATATGCAGATTGACTGCCTTCACGCCTTTCCCCTGACAGAAAGAGAAAACTACAGAATGACGGAAGGAACCCGAAAAAGAAAATTATATACAAGTGCAACATTGTTATTTCTGTTTTAGCTCCAACAGACAGAGTTACACCGTAGCATTTGCACAAGCTACATTTGTTAGTCAGTATCATTTACAGCACAGTAGGTGATAATTGCCGATTCGGTATCACTTGTACACGATTTGTACATGTACACGTACATGTACGTGTACCGCCATAGGGATTCAGTGTTAAAATTGTGTACAAGTGCAAAAAATGTCGTTTTTTATGGTGATACAGAATCGGTCATTGGTTTTGAGACTCTCAGATCGCACTTTTAATGTTCAAAATAAACGTTGGCGAACGCGTACATTGTACACGTCCCTCAAGAGTGAAAAAATGTACGAAATTTTAAGAAAAATATAATTAAAAATTTGTTCTCTACGTTCCCATCGCGGATTAGACCATCGATCCATCGTTGGTGAACGCGAGCAAAAAACGTTTTGCCGATTCTGTATCAGCATCAAAAAGCGGTTTGCTGATTCTATATCACCTAAGTAGGTATACGTTCACCAACGGGTATTTGAATGGTTAAAGTGAGATCCGATCGGGGAAACCCATTTGCCGATTGTAGATCAGGAAAATCAACCTCAAAAACGTTTTTTCGACGTTCACCAACGGTGAAAAGTGGTGTAAAAGTGTAGTTACTCATCGAGGATTTTTTTTTAAAAATCGATTTGGGCCTACGGTACATGGAAAAAGGTGATACCGAACCCGCAAAACCACTGCCACGTTCCCGATCGTGTTTGGGTCGGTATAGAGTGTGATTTGATCGGTGAAAAAACGATTTGCCGATTCATCTCTTGAGTTTTATGAATAAAAGGTTTTCGTTCAAAGAGTCGATTATAAAATTGAATCTGTAAAAAATAGACATTCATGTTTTGTTTCGGTGTGAATGAAAGGAAATCGTTCAACGGATGACAGATGAATTTTAAGAGGTAAAACTGACACTGATGTTTTTGTTCTGGTGTGAATGAAGGTTTTCGTTCAAAGAGTCGACTATAAAATTGAATCTGTAAAAATAGACATTCATGTTTTGTTTTGGTATGAATGAAGTTTTTTCGTTTACATTGAAAAAAAAATTGAGTTTATAAAATTAGGAATTTTGTGAAATAAATTTTAATAAAACACTTTATAGAATTGTTTCATTCAAATAAAAATAGTTCGTAGAATTGTTTCATTCAAATAAAAATTCTATTATAAAACCTTTTCTCACTTGGGTGAATTTTAATAGGTAAAACTGACACTCATGTTTTTATTCTGGTGTGAATGAAGGTTTTCGTTTAATGGGTCATTTTAACAACAGATAATAAAAGCGCATTTTCCACTTAATTAGGTTTAAGTGGTAAATGATTTTTAATATATTCGTGATAATGTTCGGAGATATGAATGAACCCTTTTAACGGATGTAATTATTCTCAAACACGTTAAATCAGAAACCGGTTTCTTATACACTAAAACTTTCAAACTTTTTCAAAGTTCTCCAGTTCGTCACTGAGTGAATAATCTGAGATATGTATGAACCCTTTTAACGGATGTAATTATTCTCAAACACGTTAAATCAGAAACCAGTTTCTTATGCACTAAAACTTTCAAACTTTTTCAAAGTTCTCCAGTTCGTCACTGAGTGAATAATCTGAGATATGTATGAACCCTTTTAACGGATGTAATTATTCTCAAACACGTTAAATCAGAAACCAGTTTCTTATGCACTAAAACTTTCAAACTTTTTCAAAGTTCCCCAGTTCGTCACTGAGTGAATAATCTGTGATGCGATTTTTAACGCATTCAGAGGCAAAACGCATTTATTAAGGTTTTATCATGTAAAATGTTTTTCCTCAACTGGTTTTTTAGTTATTATATTAAAGACAGAAGATTTTTATTTACTTAAAACATAAAAATAATTATACATTTAATTTTGAAAATAATAAATAACTCACATTAGCATACTCAAAGGAAATATTAATAATTTAAAAACGAAAAAAATGTTTTTAGAGATGGATGCTAAACGTCGAGATCAGCTTTTAAATGAACATGAACGTGCCAAAAAGAGCATTCAATCGGCTGACAGAAGAAGATGTCTTGGAGAGATTGAACTCAGATGCGAAGACACAAAAATATTTAAACCCGTGACGGAGGTTCAAGAGCGAAGCAAGAAGGAGATAGTTGAAGAATTGAGACCCATAAAAGAGAGTTCTTTGAGAATGGGTTCGTTGCCCGGTAGTTTTACAAAACAGTATTCCTTTCAATCTACACCAGATTACGTTCCCATGAGAATCGAAACCGATGTGAGCGAGAGTGACGATACAGCTTCGACTATCACCACTGATAGCATTGCGTCGTCCGAGGATGATGGTAAGAGAGATCTGTTGTATGGAATTTATAAGGATTCGGATGGTAGAACTTTTGTGGGCGACACAGAAGTGGAAATGGATGATGAGGATTTAATCGTCAGTTCGAATAAGTATAAAATAACTGATGGACTGCGCAAATTGCTTCTTTTCAACAAGCCTGGAGATTACACGGAACAGGATTTCGACAATTATGGCGACATTCTGGTTCAGACCCACGCCATGAAGAGAAATAATGATGCCAGACATGACAGCGGCAAAGGATTGTATCTAGAACCTGTTAGAGGTGACAACTCTTTGAGTGGAAACAGTCTCTATCTAAAGAGTGGTCGGAACGTTGAGCGACTCGGCAAGGGTTTGTTGTTTGGTGAGAATTCGCCATTTAAGAATATACCGATTTTGAGTATGTTATTATAATGTAAAAATTATATAATTATATAAAATATAAATCATAGAAAGTATAAAATAATATATAAAATGGATAAAAAGGTGGAAAAACAATCAGACGATAATGATGAATATCACGAGATAGAGTGTGAAAAAGATGTGGAAAAACGATTAGACGCTAATGATGGATATCTTAGGAAAGAACTGATAAAAGAGTCAAATAAAGATCGGGATAGATGGTTGAAATTTAAAAGAATGAGATGTTTTCTATCGTCACCACTGCCTTCTGAAGAGAATGGTAATGATGCGAGTGTTACCGAGAGATGCACAACATTCGTTCATAATTATGATTCAGATAAACAAATGTGTTCTTATAAAAAAAAAATGTAACATATCACAAAAAAAAAAGAAAAGAAGAATCGACGCTGAAATTTGAGAAAAAAGGAAATGTTATTATAATATATGGGCAATAGTGAAGAAGGAAAACAAAAAAAAACAAAAAAAAAGTAATGAGATCTAGAGATGATCAACCTCTCTAGATCTCATTACTTTTTTTTCCTTCTTCTTCGCTAAAAAATCAATCTCTCTATTGTGTATATTTCCAAGTCCGTTATTAGCATGTTGACACTCGTGTATTCTCCTTTTTCGAAAATGTGTTGAATGTTTATCTTTACTTTTAAAGTTTTTTTACATTGGTGAACGAGCTCTCACCACCCCATTTGTCCACGAGTTTGAGTGAGATTTTTGGATATATGTAACTTCCATAGGACAACGACAAATCGTCCTTGTCGAATTCTCTATCTTTAGCGATGACGATTTTCTGTAGATCACTTTGGTAGTCGTAAAAAAAATCGAGCAAGGCTTCATCCAATTTCAAAGGCATGTTATATTTGTCGTATTTGCACTCTAAGTCCTTCGTCTTGACCTCATTCAATTCGATGGAGTCGTGTCGTTGTAATCTATAGATTTTAAAACCGAATTTCTTACACATTTCGACTCTTTTCAATTTCAATTCGCATCTTTTAGGTGTTGTTGTCATGATCGATTATTTTTTGTTTTTGTTTTATGAATTCTTGCAAATAATATATATTTTAAATTTTGTATTTAAATAATAATTTGTTGAAAAAGTTTTTTTTTTTTTTACTCTTTATATATATATATAAAAAAAAAGTTTTTTTAATTTTAATTTTCTTTAATGTGAAAAAAAATTTTTTTTGTAAAAGTGTTTTTCTCTTTATATAAATAACAGTTTAAATTTAAAGTCCTTTTTTCTCATACTAATTCAATTTTTTCACATTGAGGAACATAAAAAAAATTGATTAATTTCATCAAAAAAAAATTTTTTTTTTGAAGGAATTAAAACATATATATATAAACAATTTTAAAACTTTTAACAAATTATTATTAAATACAAAATTCGAAAACAAAAAAAAAAATATTCTTACAAATGGACCAAACAAATGAAAAAATGGAAAATTTAAATCAGAAAACCGTACCTCAGTTAAACGAGATTTGTAAACTATTAAAAATTCCACATTTCAGAAATCATTTAACTAAATCAAAAAAAATTGAAGTCATACAGGAATATTATTTGCAAAACGATGGAAAGGCAAATGAAATGTCGATAGCAACGACGTCAAAAAATGAATCGGTTGTGAAAAATGAGAAGAAGAAAAAGATAGTAAAAGGAATCGAAATGCCGACATCGAAAAAAACCAAAAATGTTTCAATTGTGAAAAATAAGAAGACGACTAAACGAAAAGCCGATGAAGAACTTCAAGTTTCAAAAGAAAAGAAAAAAAAAACTAAAACGAAAACGAGTGATGCACTTCAGATTCTAGACAAACGAGATATATCAAGTAAAATTCGACAAGCAATCAATGAAGGGAAAGGAGAAGAATATGTAGCACGACTCATCATGGAACTATTCCAATCGAAACCTGTAGAACGGGAGAGTGCGATCAAAGGCATTTTTAAAACTTTTGATGTGGTTCCCTCGTTCACGAAAATCGATCCGAAATTGTTCATGGAATGGGTGAAGAAAAAAGTATTGGATTTGTTTCACAAACACATGAACGTGGGACTAATAATTAAGATGATACTCCATTGCGTGATGAATAAAATCGATGTGAAGTCTGGTGACAGCATCGTGACAAATGCATTTTTCAGATCTAATGTCGAACCCGTATTTCAAGGTTCAGATTTATCGGACGTTTTCGAAAAGATGAAAGACAAGATGTTGACTTCTCTCGCAAATTATCAACATGAAGGTAGTAATTGGACGTTCGATGAGGTGTTGAAACTCGAAATTCATATAACTGGAAATGATTCGTTGAAAGGGTCTTCCTACGTGGAATTACCATATTTCTTAGCTAAAAAAAATGCTGTGATCAACGTGAGAAATAAAGATGATCAGTGTTTTAAATGGGCAGTACCTCCACTTTATACCCTGTCAAAATGAACTCCGATAGAGTTTCTCGTTACGAGGAGACTTCTAAAAATCTCGATTGGACCGGAGTGACCTTTCCAATGCAGTTAAGACACATCGAACGTTTCGAGTCTCAAAATCCCACCGTAGCAGTGAACGTCTTGGGATATGACGATGAAAAATGAACGATCTATCCTCTCAGACAGACTTCGTATCTCGAAAGAGAAAAGACGATTATTTTATTATTGATTTTCAATGGTGACAATCGTCATTATTGTTGGGTTAAACATCCTAGCCGATTACTGTCAAGACAAAATAATAAACATGAATATAAGATATGTTTATGTTGCAACTGCATGAATGCATTTCACAGCGAAAAATCGTTAGCGAAACATCAGGAATATTGCAATAAAATCAAGGTGTTGCCATCGAAATGCCCAAACCCAACACCATCGTAAAATTTGAAAATTGCAATAGAAGGTTAAACGTACCATTCGTCGTGTACGCCGATTTCGAATGCTTCATCGTGAAAATGAGTTCCTGCCAACCCGACGCTCTTTGAAGTTACGTCGAAAGATATCAAAAACACACACCTTCGGGTTATTGCATTTACATGAAATGCGCTTTCGACTCGCAACATGACATGGGTCCCTTCACCTACATGAAACAGTGCGAAGACGATGACATGGCTCAAAGGTTCGTGGAAAAGTTAGAATCGAAAATTCAAATGTTATACGATAAATTCAAAACTCCTGTGAAAATGATCATCATGCAAGAGCAGCAGGATGAAAATAACAGAGCCACCGAATGTCACATATGCAGACAATCGTTTGATGAGAATTCGGAGGAAAATAAGAAGGTCAGAGACCACGATCATTACACGGGTCTGTATCGCGGTCCGGCTCACAGCAAGTGTAATTTAAAATATCGAGATGCCGTTTTCTATCCAGTGATATTTCACAATCTCTCGGGTTACGACAGTGATCTGTTCATAAAAAATCCTGGCACCTCCCAGGAAGAATTAAATTGCATCGCAAACAGCGAAGAAAGATACATTTCCTTCACGAAATGGAAGCTCATGGAGAAGAAAAGAGTAATTGACGGAGAGACGTTGGAAGAAAAAATGAAATTCATTCGTAGAGGCATACGTTTCATCGACAGTTTTAAATTCATGTCAACCGCTCTGGAAAATTAGTTGATGACATGAGCAAGGATAAATTTAAAATCACGAGCGAACATTTCGGAGAACGAGTAGATGTTATGTTGAGGAAAGAGGAAAGGAGTCTATCCTTACGATTACATGAACGATGTAAAGAGATTCGACAACACCGCACTACCTTCAAAAGAAGATTTTTATTCAAAATTATACGAATGCGACATTTCCAACGAGAATTACGAACACGCTAAAAATGTGTAGAAATCATTCGATATGAAAACCATGAGAGATTATCACGATCTCTATCTGAAGACTGACGTTCTGCTCTTGGCAGACGTGTTCGAAAATTTTCGAGATGTCTGTCATCGAAATTATGATCTGGATCCCGCTTGGTATTTCACTGCACCCGGTCTGGCATGGGATGCTCTGTTGAAGACCACCGAAGTCCAATTGGAATTATTATCCGACGTGGACATGTTGCTCATGTTCGAAAGAGCTATGAGAGGTGGCGTATCAATGATCTCCCACAGATATTCTGAAGCTAACAATCCCTACATGAAAGAAGGTTTCGATTCGAAACGGTTCAATAAATACATACAGTATTGGGACGCTAATAATTTGTACGGTTGGGCTATGAATCATCCTTTACCGATTGGAAATTTCGAATGGGTAACAGAACCGAGAGACTATCCTTGCATTTTAGAAGTTGATTTGATTCGGAAGAATTACATGATCTACACAACAATTATCCGCTTGCTCCTGAATGAATGGAACCGAACGAAGGAGACAAAGAAAAACTCATTCCCAGTTTATTTAACAAATGTAACTACGTCGTCTACAGTGAGAATTTGAAACAATACGTCGATTATGGGATGAAATTAGTCAACATACATCGCATCATTCGATTCAACGAAGAGCCTTGGATGAAAAAATACATCGATCTCAACACGAATCTCAGAATTCGAGCCAAGAACGATTTCGAAAAAGATTTCTTCAAACTCATGAACAACTGTGTGTACGGTAAATTGATGGAAAACATCAGGAAGAGAACCGACGTTCGACTCGTCACATCTGAGAAAAGAGCTAAAAGATTAGTGGCGAAACCCAATTACAAACACCGAACTATATTCGACGAAAATCTAGTGGCCGTTCACATGTAAAAGACGCACCTGAAGTTCAACAAACCGTATTATCTCGGACAGATCATCTTAGATATCAGCAAGCGATTGATGTACAAGTTTTACTATGATTACGTCAAACGAAAATTTGGTGATAAAGCCAAACTACTGTTCACTGACACAGAGTTTAGTTTACGAGATAGAGATGAAAGATGTCTACCAAGATATATCTCCAGACGTGGACGACACGAGCAATTATCCCATCGATCACCCGTCCAACATTCAATCGAATGACAACAAGAAGGTGTTAGGTAAATTTGAGGACGAGAGTGGTGGTAAACAAATCGTCGAATTCGTGGGCTTGAGACCCAAACTATATGCTTATCGTCTAGAAGATGAAGAGATCAAGAAGTGCAAAGGGGTTAAAGCGTGCTTGGTGAAGAAAAACATCTCTTTCCGAGAGTATAAAGATTGTCTGTTAGGAAGTGGTTCGGTGTATAAGACTATGAAATCGATCCAAAACGAAAATCATGACTTGTATACCAAAATAGTCAACAAGATTTCGCTGATGGCTGACGACGATAAGAGATTCGTGTTAGACGATAAAATAAGCACTTTGGCACTCAGACATTGGACTTTGGACTTTGGATCTAATTTTAGACGATAGGATTTCAGATATGATTGAGGATGATAAGATTCCAGATATGATTAAGGATGATAGGATTCCAGAAAATCAAGAGGAATTAAATGGATTCAAGATTATGGAAATGGAGGAATTAGATGGGTTCAAGATTATGGAAGTCGATAGAGTTAGTTTAAAAAGAAAAATAAAAAAATAAAAAAATAACAACGTCATTTTAGTGAATTATAATAAAATAAATAAATAAAAAAAAAAATATACGCATTTATGAATAAGAAAATAGAGATATCCGTAGAAGGTATCGTCTTACCTAACAACCCCCTATCCAACATCGATCTGTTGAATGTGGCGAAGGATTTGAAAATCAAAGATTTTCTAGGTGTGTTTTCCAGAGATGCCTTGCCAAAGAGAAGACCTCGACAATCGGAATGCGGAATTTTAAATCTAGACGATTTATCGGGTGAAGGCACTCACTGGGTGGCGTGGTTCAAGAACGGGAAGAAGAAGAATTATTATTTCGACAGCTACGGAATCTCGCTGCCGAAAGAAATAAAGAACAATTTCAACAAATCGATGGTTCGTTACAACACAGAATGAGTGCAATCGCCAGATCAAGTGTTTTGCGGTCACCTGTGTCTCTACGTTCTCAAAAGATGGTCTGAAGGAGATCGGTTTCAAGACATTCTCAATGATTTACGTTAGAGAGAGATTTTTTTTTAGTATATATAAAGGTAAAAAAATTATTAAAAAACTTTAATCGAATAAAAACGAAAAATAAAATAAGTAAAATAATTCATTTTTAATAAACTGCGTTTGAATATATTTTTAAAACAAAAATCTCAAAAACAACATGCCAGTCGATAAATTTGGTAGAAGTGATGACAAAAGTCAACCTAAAAAGAAGAGGAAGACGCTCGAAGTCAGCGATGGTTACACCGTTGCCAACTTGGACGAACATTACGTTCGGAGATACGAACCTCGAGAGGAACCTTTGAACATGAACGATAAGAAGCTCTACAATCCCTGAGTCGATAGATATTGCAGATGCTGCGACTAAAAAATACGTTGACAGGGGGAACGCGGATTTCAAATGAATCATGCTAGATAATTACGTGGATAAATCCATGACCGACGATCTCGATCTGAAATCTAAACGTTTGGTGAACGTCACGAATCCCATAGATTCCACCGATGCTGCGACCAAGAAATATGCGGCCGACTCTCACGAGAGATTCAGCGAACATCTGAGAAATAGATACGTTCAGAAAATGATGCACTCGGAATTGAACGCCAATTCTAACAAGATAACGAACGTGGCCACTCCCGCGAATCCCAAGGACGTGGCGACCAAACACTACATAGATCTGGAACAGAGAAAGTCTGACAAACGAGAAATGAAATCGGATCTGAATGCGGGATTCAACAAGATATTGAATCTGTCGAAGGTCACCGACACGGATGCGGACTCAACCGCAGTCAACAAGGGCTACGTAGATTCTGCTGTGATACGATCACAAGAATATGTAGAATCACAAGTGGACGATCACTACCTGAACAAACAATCTGGCGGAACCATGGAGGGTGGTATCAACATGAACGGTGAGAATTTATTCGGTCTCAATCACGATCCCGAATTCGATTCCAGCGCAGTCAGCAGGAAGTACATAGATGACAACTCGGTCTGGAGAAAGGGCGACATCATGGAAGGTAAACTAGACATGGGTGGCCATGCGCTCACAAATCTACTGGATCCCATAAACATGACGGATGCCTGCACCCTGATTTCGGTGGCGAAGAAAGTCAAATATGCTAGACAATTGATCACCATGTGGGCCTAGGAGGCGGACACCTTAGAGGAGGGAAAAGCTGAGTGGTCTTTTGGAAATGGAGGTAGTGGATCGAAACATGGTCATGTGGGATATCCCATGCCGTTGGGAGGTGAAATCATTCAAATGACTCTGGCTTCCTCGGATTTGAATAACAGAGCGGTCATCAATCTCATGGTGAATGGAGTAGAGAGCGATAAGAGATACAGCATTGAAAAGACTGAGAATCAACATGCAAATGGTAGCACATTCGGCACACCTCTCAAAGTAAACACCGGAGACAGGATTAATTTTGTTATGAAAACCAATAATCCCGAAGCTGCCACTTCCGTGGTGAGTCTACTGATCGAACTAGATCCTTTGAACAAACAGTGAACGCATGGAAATAATTAATTAAAAAAAAAGAATGTGTGATTATTAAAAACAAAAAAAAGTAATGAGATTTAGAAAGATGTTCAATCTCTAGATCTCATTACTTTTATTCATTTATTTTTTTTGTGTTTTTTAATAATTACTCATTACTTTTTTTTATTTTGTTTTTTATTTTTTTTCACACACATCTCTCATCGAATGATCGACATCTTATTTCCATCCGATTCAAATTGTAATTCTCAGTCCGACAGGACCAGAGCGAAGGATTCAGTTTTTCTCGGCACGTTCCTATCGAATTGCATCTTGATCTTAATGTCTAAGATGCTACTCTTGAGTCGTTCACTCTGTTTACTGACGTCGAATACGAACATGGGATACATCGACTTGTATTCGCCGGGAGATATAATAGGGTTGCTCATCAATTCGTCTAGACCATGATACTTCTTTCTAAAATCAGCGGTGTCGCCGTACAGTCTGCAGAAATCGTTCTTGTCGAATGATGCATTGTAATCGATTGGTGGATATCTCGTGGCGTTCAGAAACACTTGCATGTTTCTCAAATGGCAGTGATCGAACAGCGACGCATTCTTTTCCTGAGACCCGTCCCTATCGGTCTGAAATGCAACCACGATGAAACGCGGTCTCTCAGAAGCGGATTTCACCATCAATCTCCAATCGAAGTGATTCGTGGAGAGTGGAATGCTAGCCATGTCGCACTGTCTCATTCTAAATCCCACAGGTAATTTACTCTTGGATTCTATGATCTTGTAGAGATGCGCTTTTTCCACGATCGAAGGTTCCATGAGTGGAACAAACCACGATATCTTGTGTAGAGTTAACTTACCCGCATCGGTCGCAGGGAGTCTCACTATTGCGTCGTCGTTTCCTTTTTGAATCAACGTCAGATTGTGTTTGAATCCGTACATGATCTTGTTGTAATCGTCCACGAATCCGAAGATGTGTTTCAAAGGTATCCTGAATGAAAACGTTCCTTTAGCTCTGGATGTCTTGACGACGTAGTCGAAAATCGCGGCGGCGCCGGCATTAGCAGGGCCGACGGTGTCCTTCACCCACAAATGATCAAGTCCTCTGGATTTCGAAAAATCATCAGGATACGTCAAGAGTCCGAACATCATGGTGGCCTGACCAGGATGAAACACAGATTCTATCTCTTGTCCGGATAGCATGTATTTTATATTACTGAATAGATGCATGATTCCATTATTGGCTAGAGTAACCGTGTCGTCGACGGCGTAGTCGCTCCCATCTTCCTTGTTGAGACGTCCCTGCACCACTATATAACTCTCGCTAGGATGGACGAATAGATCTTGAGTTTCAATGTTGATTCTTATCTCTCCCGCATTGTTCAAACTCGTTCCGGTTACCGGTTCGTATTCGTGAACCTCATATTCTTGAATACTTCCATCTTTCTCTATGCTTTGTGCTATATCTAGTATATTTGCCATTTTTTAAAGGGTTTTTTGTTTTTTGTTTATTAATTAGCTTGCTTTTTTTATCTAAAAATAGTTTTAATTATTTTTTTATTATTATTTTTCTCACCTATTATTATTATTATTTATTGGTGCTTAACGCCACATCAGCAGCTAAGGCTATATCGTGGCGAGAAATCAGAGAAAAGTAAAACGTCAATATTATGAAGTAAAAGATTGAATAAAAACAAAGGATAATCACAATAGACATGTCAAAGACAATAATAATTTAAATAACAATGAGCAATGAGATAAGTGAAAGATGTCTACCGCTAAATCAACCTGATGAACTGAGCTTGATGAGTCTAGATTAAATTAATAAAAACAATTTTAAAATTTGTTAAAAAGGTTGATTACTTTCAAAAATGAAACAATTTTGTGTGGGCTCGTATTGTAAAATAGATCTCTAAGGGATCCAACTGTGAAGTACTGCCCTCTAACAAGATTAAAATCAGTACAATGTAAGAGAATGTGCTCCACTGACAACACCTGCTGACATGGAACACATTCTGGTCGCATATTACCCTCCAACAGAAAGGAATGTGTAAATCGTGTGTGACCAACATGACATCGTGTCAGAATAACATGATCTTTTCTACAGAGGTTACTGGATGGGTAGTGATCAAATATGTTTGGTCGGAAGCGATGGAGCTTGTTATTTGTCGCCCCATCCCATTCCGCCTGCCACATAGATCTGATGTAACAACTAATATGAGGCTTAAAATCACTGAAAGGGATCTTAAAATCAGTGAGAGGCTTTGTTAAAGCCTGTTTTGCTGCACTGTCTGCTTTGGTGTTACCAGCGATACCTACATGTCCGGGTAACCAGCAAAACACAATATCATATTGGTCAGACATGAGAGTTGTTAACTTCTCACGAAGTTCCAAAATGAGAGGGTTCTTCAACCTGGGGTTGAGCAAAGCAAGTAAAGAGGAAAGAGAGTCAGAAAAAATAATCGTCTTCTTTTCCTGTATATTTTCGATATGTTCAAGTGCAAGTTGTATAGCTTTAACTTCAGCTGTGAAAATAGAACTCTGATTCGGTATTCTGATTGAGGTGATACCGTCACCAGTAACAGCAGCTGATGATACTTTGTCACCATCTTTAGATCCATCTGTATAGATCCTTGTATATGTACTATGCTTGGACTTTATTTCGGCATATTTTTGTTTGAACTGCAAGGAATTGGTATCAGATTTTTTGGTAGAAGCAAGGTCCAAAATAACTAGGTTTTTTAAGATGCCAAGGAGGAATGTGTGATTTACGGTTTTCTTTTATAGATTCAGAATCAATTTTTGCAGACTCCATGTGGGGTTTAACTCTAATTCCCAATGGAGGAATATGTTTCGGATGTCGGTTAAAAAAGTCAACATTTTGAGGTTCTGAAATACAATTAAAAGCAGGATTTGAAGGATTGGCCAAAAGTTTAGACACATATTGGAGAGACAATTTAATTCTGCGCTTCTCGAGAGAGGGCTCCTCTGCTTCAACAAGCATCGAGTCTATTGGGGATGTTCGAAAAGCCCCTAGACTAATTCTAATACCACTATTGTGAATAGCATCAAGTGGTTTTAGGTATGACTTCCTTGCAAAACCGTAAACTATAGAACCGTAATCTAATTTTGAACGAACAAGTGACCTATACAGATGGAGCAAAGTTTTTTGGTCAGCACCCCAATCAGTGCTACCAACGACCTTCAGTAGGTTCAGAGCTCTCTTACATTTAACTTTTAGTTGTTTTATGTGGGAAGTGAAATTCAGTTTGCTGTCAAACAACAAACCTAAGAATTTCACTTCCTTAACAACTTTAATAGGACTCCCATCAAGTTTTAACTCCGGATCGAGGTGATGTTTTCGAAGCTTACAAAAATGAACACAATTTGTTTTCATCTTTGAAAATTTGAAACCGTTTTCTGTGGCCCATTTTTGAATTTTGTTTAGGCACAGCTGAAGTTTGCGCTCTATAGCATTCATTTTCTTGCTGCTGTAGCAGATTAAAAAATCATCTACATACAGCGAAGAATCTACCATATTCTCAATTGTCTCGATGATGCTATTAATTTTCACCGAAAAAAGGGTAACAGATAAGATACTACCCTGAGGAACCCCCAATTCCTGCTCATGAGGTTCAGATAACGTTGACCCAACACGAACCTGAAATTGGCGGTCCTTTAAAAAGTTTTCAATAAAAAGAGGCATACGCCCTCTCAACCCCATGTAAAAAGATCTTTTAAAATCCCATACGTCCACGTTGTATCATATGCCTTCTCTAGATCAAAGAAGATGGCGACCACATGTTCTTTTCTAGCAAAGGCATTTCTAATAAACGTTTCAAGTCTGACCAAATGATCCACAGTACTTCTCTGGTTTCTGAAACCACACTGAACATCCGCAAGCAGATTGTTCGATTCCAGAAACCAGACAAGCCGGTCATTGATCATCCTCTCCATGGTTTTACAGAGACAACTAGTTAGTGCAATTGGTCTGTAATTACTTGGATTACTGTGATCCTTATCAGGCTTTGGAATGGGAATAATTGTTGCCTTTCGCCAGGAAGCTGGAAACTGGCCAGTCACCCAAATGTCATTAAAAACCGACAATAAAAGTTCTAGTGAAGTTTGAGGAAGGTGTTTTAAAAGTTTATAATGTATATCATCGGGACCAGTAGCAGTATCCTTTGCTCTACGCAAAGAGTTGCGTAACTCTTCCATAGAGAAAGGTTCATTGTAATCCTCTAAATTATTGGATGTAAATTTAATCTTTTGTTTTTCTTTTTCTTTTTTAATTTTGATGAATTCTGGATTACAATTTTCTGACGACGAATGTTTAGAGAATGTGGAAGCGAGTTTGTTTGAAATTTCTGTTTTGGATGTGATTAATGTGTTGTTATCCTTCAGGTGTTGTACAGTTGATTTTGTTTCTTTTCCTTTAATCTTTTTAATCATTTTCCAAATTTTTGTGATTGGTGTGTTTTCGTTAATTTTAGAAACATAAGATTCCCAAGAATTTTTCTTTTTTTGTTTTATAAGTCGTCTTGTTTTTGCCCGATTAATACGCAGTTTATCCAAATTATGTGTTGTAGGTGAGTTGTTAAATTCCCTTTCAATTTTTTTCCGATCTTTTATAGCCTGTTTACACTCACTATCAAACCATGGTTTGGTGAAACGTTTTGGATTTGCCGAGGTTCTAGGGATGACTGTGTTGGCAATGTCAAGCAGCTCGTTTGTAAAATGTTCTATTTGGTCAGCACTATCTTGAAATTTCTCCCGTGTGAGGCGTTCAGAACAAAGCGATGAGAAAGTGTCCCAATCGGCCTTTTTAAAGTTCCACTGGGGCACTCTCTCATCATCCGCCGGAACTACACTTTCCAACACAATTGGAAAGTGGTCACTCCCGCACAAGTCATCTTCTACCTTCCAAGAAAAATCGAGGAAGGTAGAAGGGCATGCAATTGAAAGATCAATCGATGTATACGAACCAGATGCGGGGTGCAGATAAGTGTCTGAACCATCATTAAACAAACACAAATCATATTTTGTCATGAACTCTTCTACAGTTTTACCTTTTGCATCCTCTTGACTGCGGGAATTACCCCAAAGGGGGCTATGTGCATTAAAATCACCCAACAAAATGTATGGGGTTGGGAGCTGTTGGACTAGCAGCTCAAGATCATTCAGTTGTAGGGGTTTACTTGGTGAAACGTATACAGAACATAATGTAATTGTCTTGTCTAAAGTTAGGCGTACCGCTACAGCCTGTAAATTTGATTGCAAAGATACAGAACTGTGAATAATATCGTTTCTAACTAAGACGGATGTTCCACGAATATGAAGATCAGTTTCATCTGCCCAGGCATTATACGAAGTATAATGCTTAAAGACTGAATAATCTTGAGACTCGGGTTTCTTTAAAAGAGTTTCCTGCAGGCAAAAAGCAGCAGGTTTATACTTTTGGCTCAAAAGGCCCAGTTCATTAAAATTCGCTCTAAAACCTCGACAATTCCACTGTATAATATTTTGGTTGGATGTATTATCCATGTTTGAGTTGTGATTTAGAAGGTGGACGTATGGGCGAAATTGCCCCAGTGTTTCTTCTAGGTGATGCTTTACGTGGGGATTTTCCCTGAGACAAACTCAGGGGTGGTTTGTTTGAGAACGTGTCATCGATGCACTCATCAACTGACATTGCCTCAATGCCTTCAAACATGTTGCTTGTGACAACATTTTGAAGACGTTTAGATATTCTGTTGGATTCTAGTTTCTGTTTTTCCTTTTCTTTATTCTTATCTGGTTGTGACTGTTTCCTTCTCTGACTCAGATTTTGTTGAGAGCTATGTTGTATGTCTTGGTTTGGTTTAATTGACTTATTTTTTTCAGGTTTATGTTTTGGTTCTTTATTTTGTTCTGTTTGAGGTGGATTTTTAGGGTGGTGTTCCTTTTTGTCTGTTGTATATTGATGACACGATTTCCCTGGCTTCTTTGAAACTTATTTGTTTTTCACATTTGACTTTTTGAATAGTTTTCTCCCGTTTCCAGACAGGGCAATCTTTGGACGATGACATGTGATTACCCTGACAGTTAACACACTTGATGGGATTGCTGCATGGCTCTTGATGTTGCAGTCCACATCGGAAACATATTTGTTGACCTCTACAATTGTTCTGTCCATGTCCATATTTCTGACATTTGAAGCATCGAAGTGGATTTGGAATATACAAATCCACTTTGACGTTCATATATCCAACTTTAATAGCTTTTGGCGGTTGAGTAGAATTAAAAGTCAAAATGTAAGTATTTGTTTTAATTATTGTGTTATCCTTTTTAATCTGTATATTTTTAACATCGGTCACTCCTTGGGGTTCTAATTCCTTTTTTATTTCCATTATATCAATGCCATTTAATTTTCTGGTTCTTATTACACCTCTGCTGCTGTTTAGTATTTTATGTGGAAAAGTATTCACCTCAATATCTGCTAGTTTTTGTGTTTTAAGTAAATTTGTCGCTTGAACTTCCCTTTGACATTCTATCAGTAAAGCGCCAGATCTTAATTTCTTGGCGTCTTTAACTGTTCCAGCAATCCCTTTAATTGATTTTTCTATTAGAAATGGGTTCATATCTGATAGTCTTTTATTTTCGTCGGCTGCATACATTATAATGAATTTTGGCCAAGTATGTGTCGTAGGTTCAAAATCTGAGTCAGAATCCGAGTCAGTGGAAAGTAATTCCCGACCTCGTTTTTGTTTTTTATTTGTGGAGTCCATATTTGATTTTTAAGGCGTTCACTGCCCCGGCTCCCACCCACCACGGAGTCCAACAAGGGGTAGGGTTACTGCCATGCAGTGAACCCACCGGGTTGCCGGTATTCCCACATACCTGGTATGGGGCAGTATACTCAGTCAGTGTTGATGCCGAGGCATACCACTGACTGATTGGCCCGTGTGTGGAAGTGCCAGGTCTTCAGATGGCGGCCATCCAATCAATCACTGTACAAAACACCGTAATAAAAGGTTGCCATGCATTACCGAAACAGACAGTGCAGCAAAACTATGTGGCTATTAAAATATGAAGTGTTTAAAAACAGTACACAATGGCAATTATGTTATGTGAATAAAAGAAATGATTGACTGAATGGCCACCAAATGCCCCCGACGTGACACCCAGTACTTTTTGGGGTGGGGGCTCCCGATTGGCCAGAACGGACCATCCGACCATCCTTCTACTCCCGAAATTGGGGCCAAAGCAGTGTGTTGAACAAGATTATCTCCGAAATGGAGACCAGGGCTCCATCCCGGAGACTGCCCTAACCGGGGCCACGAGTCCTCAACTGCCAGGATTCCTTCTTCCGGGGCCTTCGGAACGCACCTCACGGGAGAACAAGGTGCCTGCCAGATGGTATTAGCAGGATTGATCATTTTGGTCCGGGGCTGCGTATTTATGTATTTCGCAGCGAACCAACTCAATTGAGCAAACCTGCCAATTAGAAATTAGCAAACCTGCCCAATTGAGCAGGCCGTCCTCTATCCGCCACCTGAGGACCCGCCTAGTAGGGGATGATCAAACCCCCCTAGGTTCTCTCCTATATATATGTGTGTAAACAAGAAAATGTTAAAGAGAGTAAATAAAAAAAAATTGTTTTCTTTATCAAAACTTTGTCTTCTGTAATTGTTGTTCGTAAAACTTTCTGATGATCTCTTCTCCATCCAGAGCTTCGATTTCGTAAGTCACCGGATCGGTGTGAAATATTTTGATTATCACGAAGATTTCCGAGGTCCATCGAGGAGTATAACCCTTTTCGAAGTGCTTCTTATAAGCGTAGATTCTCACTCGATCACCGACCGCAAATTTCGGCGTTCTAGACTTCTTCCTGATCTTAGATCTCTCAGGATATAGATTCACGTACATGTAGACCCGTTTTTCGTTTCGAGGATCGCTAGCTTCCATGGGAGTCATCTTGACTGATCTGCGTCGCGTGTTGTTGTAATCTTTGACCAGACCTTTCAGAGCATATATGTATTTCTTAGTTGAATTCGCCGTGAAGTATCTATGCATCTTTTCCTTCATCGTTCGATTCCAACGTTCCACCACGCTGGCTTTCTCTTCGTTTTCGATCGAGCAGAGGTCGACCAATCGATGAACGTGCTTGTTGTGGAATTCCTTTCCCTTATCCACCCACAATTTATTTGGTTTTCGAGAAGACGAGTCGAACACGCTCTTCAGAGCCTCGGCGACGCAATGTCCCGATTTATTCTTCAAAGCTCTGATCCAACTGTATTTGGAAAACACGTCGATGACCGTCAATAGATATTTGACACCCTCATTCCACCTCGAAAACGATCTCATGTCGACCAAGTCAGCAGACCAAATATCATCCAAACCCTTCACGAACACCCTTCTCTTTCGAAATTTACGCACGATGGGTTTGTGTAACTCCTCGGCCAATTCGCTCATCAATAATCGTTTCTTCTTCTTTTCAGATGCGCTTTTTTCTTTTTGAACGCCCTATCCGAATCGACGTTTCGCACCGATCAGATTACCGACCAGCGAACGTTCCATCTTCTCTCTCCTGGTCGGATTCGATATACCTCTCAATTTCGCTAACATGTTTTTATCGCAGACATCGTTGCGAGTCTTGGTGTCGGGATGTCCAGCGTAGCATAGATCGTGATCATACGCGTCCGCGTCCACCCTATTCACAGGTTTGCTCCAAGATTTAGGAGTCAGATCGGAGTTGAGTCTCTTGTTCAATTTCGTTCCAGGTCCCGTGAAACTGTGACCAGGCAGATGCATTTCGAAAGGTAGATTATTGATCATTTTATTTTATTCACGATGCCTTTACCTTTGCTCACATTCTTTTTTTGGACGAATCGAGTCTTGATAGAACCACACACGTCGCAAATTCCGCGAAGCATCTGTCTGTCATTTTTAGTTCGTACTTCTTGAGAATTACTCGTCTCGGTAACTCTCTTACACTTTACACAATACATTTTTTTTTAGAGTTATTTAAATTAATTTCGTTTTTATTTTTATATATAAATTTAATATTTCTTTTTTTAAAAATTCTGTTCTTATTATATATATATTTTTTTTTCAATCGCTGCTCTTGAGTTCTATCATCTTACTGAATTCCTCCCTGGCCTCATTCCTCCCCTTTTCCATGAGAGAATCCTTCATCTCTTCCTTGATGATCTGACGAGTCTTGATTCTCACGGCTTCTTTCATGGCTTCATATTTCGTTTTCTCACCCAATATCGTGAAGTATTCTCCGTCCGATATCCTACCGTCTTTCAACGCCATCAAGATCATTTCGGATATCGTGTCGATCTTGGAGTCGGCCAAGATGCGAATCTTGTTGTGTTTCCTCGCCTTCAGATATAATTTCCTACTCAAAAAGTTTCCGAGCGTGCTAAACAATCCAGCGGCGAGAGCCAACCCTTCTATGGTTAACACGATCAGAATACCAACCGCAGTTGACAACAATCTGATGCCGGCCGCATGTAAACCCATGGAAATCGTGATGAGTGTCGTGTCGATCGCATTGACGAATTTCACGAAACGCGAATACTTCTTCTTGAGAGAACGATGAGAATCTCTCTCTTGAGTTAGATACGCTTGGATTCTACTGATTTGATCCATGTGATACCTCTCTCCTCTTTCTTTTTCTTCTAGCGACGGTGTCATTGGCAAAACACCGTTCGGCTTCTCATCCTCGTCGTCATCTAACGTCGGATACAATTTATTTCTGGTTCTCATTTTTGTGTTTTTTTCTTTCTAATATTAGATAAAAAATTTATGTGTGTATTTATTTTATTTTTCTATTCTCCCTTATTTTATATCAACGAGAAAACTTAGACGTATGCTTCATTGAACAATAATTTCATGATGCATCCCTTGTCTCCTAAAGTCAGACTTCTACGCGCCAATTTCAGTTCTTCCGAAACTGTGGGCTTGTCTCGATCCTTACAAAAGAGTAATCTCTTCCAAAACGCGATCACTTCATCGATTTGAATGCGTTCGAATGCCGGTTCGAAATACTTGACGACCATATCTTCCCTTTCCATCGTCAGACACGAATGATTCTCATGATCGAAGTCTAGGTGATCCCGACATCTGACGCATTGTTCTAACAAGAGGCGACCTAGTTGTTCGTTCACACAGAATGCATAGGCTCTCATCAGCAATATTTAAAAGAAACCTTGCTCTAATAGTCAGGGAAGCGTTCATGATTTACGTATTTTTATTATCTATTCGATTTGATATATTTATTTTTAAATAACTATTTATTTATATTTTTTCTCTACTATATATATATCAATCACTTTTTTATTTCCTCTCCTCAAAACCGATTCTATCATGATTTCGTCTCACAAAACTCAAGAGATGAATCGGCAAATCGTTTTTCCACCAATCAAATCGCACCCTATACCGTCCCAAACACGATCGGGAACGTGGCAGTGGTTTTGCCGGTTCGGTATCACCTTTTTCCATGTACCGTAGGCCCAAATCGATTTTTTTAAAAATCCTCGATGAGTAACTACACTTTTACACCATTTTCCACCGTTGGTGAACGTCGAAAAAACGTTTTTGAGGTTGATTTTCCTGATCTAGAATCAGCAAATGGATTTCCCCGATCGGATCACACTTTAACCGTTCAAATACCCGTAGGTGAACGTATACCTACTTAGGTGATACTGAATCGGCAAACCCCTTTTTGATGCTGATACAGAATCGGCAAAACGTTTTTTGCTCGCGTTCACCAACGATGGATCGATGGTCTAATCCGCGATGGGAACGTAGAGAACAAATTTTTAATTATATTTTTCTTTAAAATTTCGTACATTTTTTCACTCTTGAGCGACGTGTACAATGTACGCATTCGCCAACGGGTATTTTGAACGGTAAAAGTGCGATCTGAGAGTCTCAAAACCAATGGCCGATTCTGTATCACCATAAAAAACGACATTTTTTGCACTTGTACACGATTTTAACACTGAATCCCTATGGCGGTACACGTACATGTACGTGTATATGTACAAATCGTGTACAAGTGATACCAAATTGGCAATTATCACCTACTCAGCACGGTACTCTTGAAATGGTCTCTAAAATTATATCGGTTAATTTTTCCGACCCTCGGCAGATTTTTATGAGAGTAACGGCTTTATATTTTGGAACAGCTGAGACCAAATCAGCAGACTAGAAAGGACGAGAATACCTGACAAAAGTCCCCATTGAAGACAAGTCATGCACAGAATGAAGACTTAGTGGCACCTTGTATTGTATTTACTTGTAATACTATAATATTCCGGGAAAGTTAATATTATTACTTGTGGGCAGAAGCTGAAAAAGAAAACAAATAGGTTGCATTCTGGGTTTTTTAAGGTTCGATGGCGTACTAAGTGACACAGTCCGGGCAGTAGGGATTAGAACAGGAAATATTATCTGATAAGTGGAAAGAATTTTTGTTATAAGCTTAGTCTTCAACTCTTTCCTATTTCGGATGGATATATCTAATCCATTCCACAGTTTCGGAAAAGCAAAGACAGGCAGGTTGTCGAGCGCTTTGGTTCTAGTTCTATGGCTACGTACGAGCCCTGTTTGGCGTGTATTCATAAAGTCTTTATTTATAGTAGAAAAGAAGCCAGCAAAGGACTTTGGTAGGTTTCCATTTTGCCAATCAAACATAAATAAGGAAACATATAAAGTATACAAATCCTTTATTTTTTTAGTATTTTATCATTAATAAAAAGAGGGTCAGTGTGAGCTTTGTACTTTTTAGTGTTTTTGTTTCGTATTGATCACTTTTGTAGTTTATAAAGACGGTTACAGGCTTTTGAGGGGAATTCCATAGATAAAATTACTTTGTGTGAGTACAAAGTGTAGGGTTTTCGTTACTTTGTGGGGTAGGATTTTTTTCACTCTTTTGAGGGCATAATACGCAATAGCAACTTGCAAGGAGATCTGAGATATGTGGGCGTTATACGATAATTTTTCATCAATAGTTATGCCAAGAAACTTTATAAATTTTTCCTTGTCGGCATGGTCACTGGTATTAATGATATGATTATCTATTTTAATATTCTGGAGTGTTACATTCTTTTTTAACATGGATTAAGAACAATATAGTTAGTTTTCTTACAGTTCGGGACAAAGTGATTGGATGCACACCAGACAAATATTTTTTGAAGTTCCTCGTTAAATTATGACACAAGCCTGTTTAACTCTGCCGCAGTCTTGTATGTGGAAGTATCGTCTGCAAAGGATAAAAGATTTAGCTTAGTTGAATTACAGATGTCATTTACGTATATGAGGAAAAGAATAGGTCCTAGTATTGAGCCCTGTGGTACTCCGCATCTTAGTCTGGATAGATCATATTTACTATCACCAAAAGAAACATACTGATTCCTATTTTGTAAGTAACTCTTAAACCAGTTGTTCGCATTCCCTCTTATACCATAGTATTCTAATTTTTGAAGAAGTATTTCATGGATAATAGTGTTGAAGGCTTTCGAAAGATCCAGAAATAGGGCTAGTGTACTTTCTATACTATTTTTATTATTTTCTTCTGCTACATATTTTAATAGATGCATAACATGGTGCAGCAGTGTGCTATGGTGCTTCCTGAAGCCATATTGGTGGTGATAGAGAATTTCGAATTTATCTAAGAAGTTTACAAGTCTTATAGACATTAGCTTTTCAAGAACTTTAGAAAAAATACAGGCAAAATACTGGTCGGCCTGTAATTTGTAAAATTATTCTCACCACCTGCTTTGAAGACTGGAGTTACCTTAGCGATTTTCATTCTGTCTGGAACTATTCCCTGGCTGAATGAATTATTCATAAAGTGCGCAAGTGGAGTAGTGACTAAATTTATTGAATGTTTCAGAATACTAGTCGTGATATTTTCACAGTCCTGATTTACTTAAGTTTCATTGAATTTACAATATTTGAGATTTCGGTAGACGATGTAGGTCTTATAAAAAATTTTCCCGTTGAAGAAGAATTCAAGAACTCGGCAAAAGATATACAAGGTTTGGATATTTGATTTGACGTCTGAATTCCAATGTTAGCGAAAAAGTTAATGCATTCTTGTGCAATTTGATTTGGTGCATATATCTTTGTATCACCAAGCTTAAAAAATGAGGGTACGGTTCGTTTGTTTGTATTCTTTTTCAATGCCTTATTTAGGATTTGCCATGTCTCCCGCATGTTATTCTTATTTTCTAAAAGTACTTTTTCATAGTATGAGGCTTTGCATTGTTTCTTAATTTTGTTAAATATCCGAAAGTAACTTTTATTATTTCTGACATTCGTCTCCTATAATATACAAATGTCTGTGGTACTCCTAGTAGGTTTTAGAACACGACACCCAAAACTAAAACAAAAATAGACAGATTGAAAAAAAACTTGTAAACTAGATGAATAGATAGTGATCCCATAAGTATTGTGATCCATCGAATATGGGGGCTAAACTCTAAACTATTATAGTCCAAAGAATATCTTTCGACGCCTCATTAGAATTAACACATCCGATAGCTTTGGTAATCAGTCAGTACGCCCGTTTAGTAATGGCGAATACAGTTATCTCTGCAGCATAAGGCGACAAATCTCCTACTGTATCACAATAATAATTACTCATGAGATCGCATGTGTCACCCCACGATTCCCTGCATATATGGGCCAGTCGCATAAGGTAACCTTGGTCTCTCTGCGTGCAGTGAACCGAGGCAAAACCTCAATTGAAATTGGTTGGCATGCGGTAACCACGCAACTGTGTTGAGTGGAATACTGTCGGTCACCGCAATTGACACTATAGTCTGCATTAGCAGTTGATGGATGGTGACGGCTGTTGTCTGGAGGGGATGGGCGATGGTTTTCAGCATTGAATGGGGTTGGCTACATGTCGCGCAACGAGTGTGAAGTACGAGGTGCGTGACTTGTGATCGGCCCTGCTCGGCGCTGTGAGTTGACGTATGTTCCCTTTTGGCGCAAGTTGTCCTCACCTATCTTACTTAGACAACATCGCCAAAACAAAATTATTGCTTCGAAAAGATCTGATAATGGAACCGAGTGAATTTCGTGAAGAACAGAGAACATTTTTGTGGAAGATAAAACAAATTGAAAATTTAAATAAATTGATTTTATAAATCTATAAACTTATATTTTTTTTATTAATTAGTAGTAATTAATTGATTAAAATAATAAGTGATTGATAATTTAATAACGGATTGATGATTAGTAATTAATAATAATGTAATAATTATTGATAAATATTATACTAAATTATCATTATTGTTACTGTTGCTGTTATATGAATTACCTGATTAGTAATTGATGGTTGAGTGATTATAATAATTAATTATTTGACTATTATTATTTGTTAATTGATTATTATAATAATAATTAATATAATAATAATTATAATAATTAATACCTATCATTAATTATTACTAATTACAGCTAATGTTGATTATTAATTATTGCAGTAATTGTTTTTTATTAATTGATTATAAATTATTTACTCCTTTGTTGATAATGATAGTGTTGGTGATAATAATAATAAATTTATTAATTATTGATAAAGAAATAAAATAATAAAATGATAATAACTTCAATTTCTAATAATTAGATTAGATTAATAATAAATTAATTGACAATTTAATTAAATTAAGGTTGACATTTAAACTAATCAAGAGGAAAACAAAGAATCTTGTAACAGAAAATAAAATGCTGTGTGCACATATTGTAATAAGATTAAAAAACAAAGCAAAGCTATGTATTATGAAAAACTCTTCTAGAAAATGAGAATAACATGCGGAAAACATGGGAAGTCTTAAATAAAGCATTAAACATAAACAAAATCAAACGTAACTTGCCTTCACTATTCCTCCATTGTGACAAGACAATATATGACTCACGATTGCACACGAGTTTAATACTATTTTTTTTGCTCATACAGGAAATCAGACCTCCAAACTAATACCCAAACAACGTAAGCTATTTACTGAGTCCCTAAATTATCCACAACACGATACCCTATTCATTACACCAAAATCATCCTTTGAAATTACAAGGGTAGTAAATGTCATGAAACCTAAGTTAAGTCAAGGCTGTGAGAATCTTACTTCCATCATCCATAAAAACTCAATAAACTTGTCCCAGACAGAATGAAAACTGCCAAAGTAATACCTGTCTTTAAATCGGGAGACGAGAAGAACTCATGTCGGTTTGACTTGTAAAATTCCTAAATAAATTTGATAATCTTTACCAACACCAATACGGGTTCAGGAAAGGGCATAGTACTTTACAGCCGACTATGCACCTGCTAAAATATATGGTTCTCGAGAACAATAAAGACATTAATGATAGTACGATAGCCCTGTTCCTGGACCTCTCGAAAGCCTTTGGTACCATAGGTCACGAAATATTAATTAACAAATTAGACTATTACTGGATAAGAGGTAATGCAAACAACTGGTTTAAGACCCCTCTCCATAGCAGGACTCAATATGTCTCTCTTGGATACAGTAAATCTGGTCTAGCTGAACTAACATGTGGAGTTCCCCGAGGTTCCATCCTCCACCCTATCCTCTTTCTCACATATATAAACGATATACATAAGTCAACAAAGCTGAACCTCCAGTCTTTTGCAGATGACACCTCGGTATACAAATCTGGTGCGGATATAACCCCCCTGGTCTTGGTCTCTAATGAAGAACTTCAAAAAATATTTGATTGGTGTGCTCCTAAACCCCAAAATACATTATACTTAACCCATGTCACAAATACAAGAATGTCACATCCCTACAAATACGGATAAACAATCAAGTTATTGATAAAGTTGGTTATAGCGGGACTGAAAAATATGCCAAATTCCTTAATATAAATCTTGATGAGAATCTTTCCTATAAGGCACACATATCGCATATTTGCTCGAAAGTTGCTCTTGCCAACTTCGCCCTCAACAAAGTAAAGAAAGTCCTCCCACACAAAGTCATGAAAACTCTATATTTCTCCGTTATACGAAGTCATTTGATTTATGGAATTCCATTATGAGGGCATCAAAAGCCTGTAATCCTCTCTGTAAAGTACAGAAACGATCAATAAGAATCATAAACAAACAAAAATATAATGCCCATACTGAACCCTTATTTATCAAAGATAATATATTGAAGATTAAAGATTTATATAAATTACATGCTTTCCTGTTTGATTGGCACAGTGGGAATCTGCCAGGATCTATTGATGACTTTTTTTACCGTGAACAACGAAACGTTTATGAATACTCGCCAAACAGGTCACATTCGTAACCATGGAACGAGAACTAAAACGCACGATACCTTCCCAGTCTTTGCATTCCCTAAATTATGGGACGAATTAGACTTCGGAAACTTACCAACAGGGAAGAATTCAAAAGCAAGTTAACAGCTAAACTTATTTCCTCTTACGAGAATAACATCTCCTGCTCAAATCCGTATTGTCCCGACTGTGCTGTCTAGCCCTACCTTCATTTTTATGTGTAGCCTCGGCGATCCAGGTCAATGTCTGTTATTCCTTAGTGGATAACAAGGATATAATATACAGTGGGCGTTTTTTGTTAGACTGTCCATTGTGCATTAATGTTCTCGACCTAAATAGTTGGGGGCTCGTCCAAGTCAGCCTCTTGGCTTGATCCCTGTCAAACATACACACAGTTATGTTAATCTGTTGAAAAGTAATTTTTGTTTGAATGGGGCCATTTCAGCGGCGCCTGTTTGTCTTTGAAGTCCGGCCATCATGTGCACATACACAGAGGTTATAATGGACGTTAGTACCTTGGCCACGGTGAAAGGTTAATTTAAACAGTACTGGGAAACCACAATGTTGTACATGCCTTCTTTCTCCTCACCTTTATCTTCCTTATTCTGTCTTACGTTTTCTTCCTTTTTTCCACAGGGAAAGGCAGGAAGACAACCAATCTGGCTATGCCTTTCCCTGCAAGTATACATTTATAAATATTTTTTTCTGGTTGTGTGTGTGTTTTATTATTGTAAATTTAGATATTGCAGATTTACACACATTTGTCAGTTGTATATTTGTATTGTATACTCGTCCAAGTCTTATAATCAACAGTCAGATAGGGGGCGCGGTGGCGTTGTGGTAACCGGTTCTCGTCAGATCACCGAAGTTAAGCAACGTCGAGCCCGGTTAGTCCTTGGATGGGTGACCGTCTGAGTGATCGATTCATACTCCCGCGTTGTGGTCTTGGGCAAGGCACTTAACCTTGAGCGTCCGCATGGGGGCACGATGACGACGTGTACTGAGGCGTACTGCACGCCGATGGTGCGCATGTCTTCAACCAGTCTAACCCTGCCTGTGTTGCAGTGCGGAGTCACGATGCTGAGGAGCTGTCAACTGCTCGTCGTTGCTAGGTGGTTCTCTCCGGGTACTCCGGCTTCCTCCACCCGTAAAACTGTCATCAACACGATATGACCTTGGTTGTTAATGTGTCGTTAAACCATAAATAAATATATAAATAAATAAATAACAGATAGGTTGACTTTCCCGTAATCGGTACCTACCCATACAGAGTTAGCTCTCTTGTGTATAACGAAGGCCTCTATGATTTTTAAGCCCAAAATACAATCGAGCAGGAACAGGTACTGCGTAAAGCGACTTGAATCTTATCGAGCAAATAAGCTGTCGAGTAGTGACTGGAACAGGCATCGCTCGGACAACTAGAACCCCTCCAAGCAAATGAGCTACATCGAGCATTTACTCGACCGAGTGACTCCACATACGACTCATCTCAGCATGTAAGGATACTTATGACATGATAGTGTATTAGTTGGTGATACAGTTTGGGGATACTTTTTAGTACATTAATGCCGCTACAGGTCCCATTTAATTTCACTTTCAAAGTTGGCTTCTATTACTAGAAGCTGTCGAATACAACCTGCTTGCTTGAACAACTTTTTCATACTTATTCCAAGTCCCTTTAATAAACTCTCGAGCAGTGACTGGAAAGAGCATTGCTCGAACGACTCCAATCCCAGCAAGCAAATGAGCTATCAAGCAGTTTCTCGACCGAGTGACTCCACACACGACTATACAGCTTGTTTCGGGAAGCGGGTGTTCTGTGTCCTAAAAGGGATTCTGTAAGTGGGGATGCCTATAAACATGGATGGTGATTTCATTGACTGAGCTAAAGAGCCATGAGAGGCTTTGCTCCATAAGCAAATGCTCTTGCAACTCGAATCTCATCGAGCAAATTAGCTATAGAGCAACTGCCCATAATTGCTAAATGAGTAACTGGTCTTGCAACTCTTCGACCCATTTCGGTAAAACGTAGTCCTATGTAATAGGTAGAGAACGAGGATTTAGTGGGAAATCCGAGCCAGTAAAGATACTCTAGTTCAATTGAACGACCCACAGTCCTATAACACTACATGCTGCTCTTATAAGCCCAAGATAGGGGCTTCTCCAAGTCCGTTTCTGTGATTTGGGGTGTTTGTGGTTATTAGATTTACTTCAGTTTAATAGAACGCATCTTATCGCACAACGTGCTGTTATTATAATGAGGCTTCCCGGTTCGTTTCGGTAGTTTTGGTGGATTTTGGTGTTTTGAGGTATTTCTCGGGTTATTTGGGTAATTATATTTACTCCTATTCAATCAAACGCACCCTAAGAGCATATCCCTCATATACCCCAGTCCCATTAGATAGTCTCGAGCTCCAGATGGCGGCCTCCAGTAGACAAAATGGACGACGGAAACACGTGTCAGCTTAACAACACGCGCTGCGCATGCGCACTGACTCCACGCATCACTAAGGGATGTTGTCACACATGGCCGCTCACGTGGAATGCCATGACAACCCAACATGACGTAACTGGGTCACGTCAATATGACGTCACATGAGATCCCCCGATGAGATACACCCCAAAAGGGGCCATCCGGATGCATGATATACAACTGACATTCGTTTGACATTCGCCTAAAGTTAGTTTGACGTTCGGGGTTTGACATTCGTTTGACATTCGTCTCACCTCTTTGACGTTAGGCGTTGCACATTCGTTTAACATATACCTGCAGTCAATTTCATCTTCGACGTTTGACATTCGTTTGATATTCGCCTGCGGTCAGATTCACGTTCGGCATTTGACTTTCGTTTGACATTTGTATTATATTCGTTTGTGGACAGTTTCACGTCAGGGAACTGACTACGAGGCGAATAAAATGAATGTCAAACGACGAACATTAAATTAAGTAGAGGTTAATGTCAATTTGTCAAACGAATTTCAAACACCGAATGTCAAGCTAACTTCTAGCGAGTGTCAAATGAACGTCCAACGTCTAGCTGACTAAATATGAATTTCCGACAAATGTGCAACGCCCAGCGTCAAGCAAACATCACGGACTTTAATTGAACACAGTCCGTACGCCATTGGTGCCAGAAATCTATCCGCTCTACGGTCCGAAAAAAGTTATGACTTTGTATCTTGTTTGTGCTTGTGGACAGCAGTTTATTTTCTGGAAAAAGATCGAATGTTGTGACGAAGTTGAACTTACAAACAAAGAAACAAGCGTTTAATATTTTATACGGGTGGCTAGGAAAGTATGAGGAGAATCACTTCAAAATTGTTAAAACGTTATCATAGTTTCTTTGAATGTGTTAGAACACATTCAATGTTCTCAACACAGACCCATATCTGAAGAAGGTTTTGAACTATTTCTTTTTTACGTGGTCCTTGCTGAATCAATCGAATGCGTTGCACGGTACAAGAGTCTAATGTTGCGTTGATTCCTCGCTGTTATTGGATCCCCTGTTGAGATGCTGTCGATATATCTATAAAGGGGTACTTGTAAGGAAGTCATTCTAAATGAATTCGAACGGTGCTGTCCTAGTTTACTGTTTGCGCTCTTGATATAAAAAGTAAATTGTGATATCGGACAAACTTACAAGTTTTTTAATCAGTCTCTAAAGTTTGTTAACTGGTAGAGTGCTAAATTATTTTTGAACATTTTTCCATCAAAAACATTAGTGACAGATATGTGTAATTAGCGCCATTAAAATACTACATATTTTCATCACTGTGTTGTCTTTCATTTGTCAATAGACCATTCTTTCCGCCAACAATCACCTTTGACCATCTGAGAGATAGCATGAAAGAAAATGAGAGTTTTTATTAACACCACTGCGAAAGAAAACAGGGGGAGGGGATGGGGGGGGGGGGGGGGCTTAATTAAGTTTCAGGTGTATAATATAGTTATTTCATCAAAGATTAATTTGGAACATCGAAACTATTCTTGAACATCAACCCCGTGAAAGAATTGACGTTAGTAGTAGGAGAGCGAGGGATCGTGCCCTATTGGCAGGATCTCATGGGGGACCCCGCAGGGGGACCCCGCAGGGGGGGCCGATGAAGGGAGTAGTAGGGGAACGATGGACCGTGCCCTATTGGCAGGATCTCATGGGGGACCCCGCAGGGGGACCGATAAAGAGAGTAGTAGGAGATGAACCCGAACGGCCCTGTTTGGGGGATTTCATGGGGGAACCCCGGAGAGGGACCGATGGAGGGAATAGTTGATGTGGAGATGTGGTTGTAGAAACCATGCGGTTTTTTTACGACAATTAGCCTGCTAGTCCTCACCAGCCCCAAATAGTCCCCACTAGACTCCACTAGTTCCCACCAGTCCTCAAATCACAAAAAAAAACGCCATACTTTTCACATAGCCCTCATGGCCTCATACGACTAAAAAGGCCAAACGTTTTCCAAACTGAAAAGGATACCTTCTGGAGAATTCCTTTTTTGCCGTATGAGGCCATGAGGGACATGAGAAAATCCCTCAATGAGGCCTAATTTACTATCCCTCTTAACCTCATTTCTTTTGAGGCCATGAAAAAAATCCCTCAATGAGGTCTAATTTACTATCCCTCTTAGCCTCATTTTGGTATTTAAGAATACCTATGACGTGGTATTGTATTATTTGAGGATACCTATACAGGATATTTTTTGGAGAATCCCTTTTTTAGTCGTAACAGGCGATGATGGCTATGAGAAAAGCCTTCAATGAGGTCTTCTACTATCCCCCTTAGCCACATTTCTGTTGAGGCCACGAGGGCCATAAAAAATCCCCCAATGAGGCCTAATTTACTATCCCTCTTGGGTATCATCTCGGTATTTAACAGCCATAGCCCCTGGGACCCACATTTCAGCACCCTTTTTTGGAAAACGTTTGGCCTTTTTAGTCGTATGGGGCCATGGGGGTATGTGAAAGATATGGCGGTCCTATAGCACTACGTGCTGATCTACTACAAAATATTCTTGAAGAATCCATATCAAATATAGTCGGGTTTTTGTGATTTGAGGACTGGTAGGAACTAGTGGGATCTAGCGGGGGACTATTTGGGCGTCGTGGGGACTAGCAGGCTAATTGTCGTAAAAACCCATGGTTTCTACAATCGGATCTCCACATCTACTTCTCTCTTCATCGCCCCCCTTGCGAGGTCCCCCATGAGATTCCCTCAAACAGGGCCGTTCGGGTACATCTGCTACTACTGACGTTGCACCGTTGCTACTTTCGTCGTGAAGTCATAATGTGCACAGACCTCTGCACACAGCAATTATGAAGACGCTGGGCATTGTCGATATCCACGTTCCAGTCCAGTGCCACCTTATTCGGGTTACCGCGTTTTTCATATCCCATTCTCTGTGATAGAGATATTTACCCTATCATCTTTGACTCCACTTATAATCATTCTAGTGACCCGACCCATCTCAGGACGGGTAGCTCCGCCCATGCGACAGAAAATTTCTAGCAGCATCAATTTTTAGCTAGACTCGGACGGACTGAATCACTGAGTCGCGGGATCACATAGGATTACTTATTATTGTAACTTTGTTTCGACACTGTACTACCAAAAAGCGGACGACATATCGTCCCTTGAGTGCAACAAGGTGCCACCCGCAATGCTTGAGCACTGAAGATGGCGCCTTTTTGCCCTCAACGGACTATTTCTTCACCATGCTCTGATGTAGTTTATGCAGTTAGGTATCTTCAGTTAAGGGCACTGTCCATACCTCATTTATACATGCAGAACTCTACACTACACTTCCGACGCCATCTTCACATTCTTCAACAACCCCCCCCCCCCTCCCCCACTCCCCCCTCCACACACACACAACAAAGTTCACAGGCGCCTTGAAGCTACATGCACCAACTCGTATATCTTCCTTAGCTGTAAAGTGAAGGCTGTTTGGTTTGGACTTGTCTGAATTGTTTGTTTATTGGGGTGTAACGAAACTTTCAGTACCCGCGAGAACCACCGACCAATTGCCAACTCTGCACAAGGAGAGTTAGCATAGACCGAAGGCAAGTACACCTTTGACTTGCAGTATGCGTTACCGTACACCCATGCGGGCAAGCTGGATTAACTGGTTGAGTGCAAGACGCACATATTTGGTCTTTATTCTAAAGCGCAGGTACCACAACTTAAAACCTTCACGTTCAGCGGACGTGCTTTATAAAATATTTGAAATTATTATTATATTATAACATAAATTATAACAAGGCAAAGACATGTGAACAAATTCAGAATACAAAAAAAAATTAGCACTCTACCCTTTAAGTGTTTGTCCGAGGATACAACGCAATTGACGCTGGTCTTAATCGACCGTTTGGTGTAAAGTCCAGTTTTCTAACCGCCGACACAAGAAATAATATATTGATCACGTCTCTTGCGCCCACTTTTGGAATAATTTGCTCGTGTGTAAGAGGTCCCCACTTTTGTAAGAATTTTTTAGCCTTTTTGTAAGAGGTCACCACTTTTGTAAGAATTTTTTAGCCCTTTTGTAATAGTTTTTTAGCCCTTTTGTAATATTTTTTTCTTCTGACCGGGAAACAACGATTTTAAAGAGTTTCGAAGTGCTTTTCATAACATTTGATACCTGCCCAGACATTTCGAGTTGGACACAGAGAATTTTTATCAGAAAATCGAACTTGGCCAAATCTGGCGGAAAATTTCGATGTCTGTTTTTTCCGCGTCATTGGTTTGTTTTTAACCCGATTCGCGCTCCCCATTGGGAATTATAACGGAAATCGCCCGTTTTCTCGATTTTTCAGCAATGTAAAATGTCCCACTTTTGTAAGAATTTTTTAGCCCTTTTGTAAGAGGTCCCCACTTTTGTAAGAGTCTTTTAGCCCTTTTGTAAGAGGTCCCACTTTTGTAACAGTTTTTTTAGCCTTTTTCTAATAAGTTCTACTTCTGTCCCTTGAAACATGATTTTAATGAGTTTCGAAGTTTTTTTCATAACATCTGATACCTGCCAGGAGGGTTCGAGTTGGATATATAGAATTTTAACCAGAAAATTGAATTTGTCCAAAATTGGCAGAAAAAATTTCGATGTCTAGATTTCCGCACCATTGGCTTGTTTTGGCCCGATTCGCGCATTCCATTGGTAATTTGAACGAAAATCCTGCATTGTCACGATTTGTCATCTATATAAAATTCCCCACTTTTGTTATAGTTTTTTGGCACGTTTGCAGGAGGTCCCCACTTTTGTAATGTTTTTTTGGTCTTTCTATAATAGCTTCTTCAGATTATCGGGAAACTTGGTTGGGATTACTTTCGAAGTTGCCCCCCCCCCCCCCTCCCCACACACACACACCGGCGAACCGTTAAGAAGTTAAGAAAAGTATCCGACTTCAATGAGAACAAGTTCAATGCCACGAGATTCGCAAAGTTATTTCCGGCTGTCGTGGATAGCGCCGGTGTTTTGAAGCTCTGGAAGACGGGCGGTCTGATCCGCAAGAAAGTCCGAGATGAAGTTCAGGAGTTGCTCATCCCGAGACACCAAAAGCCTTTCTCAATCGCCCCTGTTCCGCTTTTATACCATCGCAAAGACAGTCGACGATAAAAACTTTTGGTCACTATTCCTGGGCCCCTGATCAACGAACGGTGGTACAATGAAGTCATCGTCCCCAACCATATCGTTGGTGTGTCCCATCATACCATCGACGCAGTTGAGCGAAATATATATGGCGTATATCAGGACCTTAGTTAAGCAGTCACTGCCCACCCCAGACAGTAGAAGCTCCACAGAGGATATGTATCATCGATGGGTGTCTCCAGTTGTCTAACCTGGCATACCTGGCTATCAGCAGGATGGATTTTCTGTGTCATATTCAGAAGGTTACAGCCCACTGGGCCCAGACTCCGAAAGCTCACCCACAAAGGCTTGTGTATTATAAGCCCAATGGCTAGAAAAAAGGTATAAAGTTCAATCTCAGTGTGGACTACATGATGTGCAGCTTGTAACATCGAGATGTTCTAGTCCTTCGATTCAAAGGACGTACAGTAGTCTAGTAAAGATAGGATAGACAATTGCCTGGGACACTGTATGAGAAACACGTTACCCTCTTACCTCAAGCTCACCTGGCTGACAGAGGTACCACACGTACGCATTAATGGGGATCTTTCTTTTCCTCCAAGCCAACAGCTGTTGCGCAAATATCTCAGCCTTTATGGCTTCCATTGACTCTCTAACAGTCAAACGCGTTACTTCATTATTGAGAACTGAAACGAGAGTCCGTTACTGGGCAATCCATTCAGTGTATTTTTTTCCCTGGGATGACGTAATTTCCTTTGTTACTGATGCTCAAAACAGCCGTTCCGCAAGCTTACGGTTAAACCTTTCCAAAATGCCTTGCCTCCGTGGACTTCTTTCTCACCTCGTCGGACTGAGACACCCTGTTTGGTCAGCAACTTGGACACAGCCCATGGAGAAGGTTGGGTCATCGCAGTGGTGCGCGACTGTAAAGCGCTAGCTACTTCAGCTGTATCGTTTAAGGTCAGATACTTAGCGGCTTTGCAGCGACTGGCCACATCTGCTATGCATGGTCAGGGCACACTTGAAAACCTTTCGATTGTTGGGCAAACTATCATGAGGTAGAAATAAGATGTCAACTTGGTGAACCCCATTTGGCATAGGGACGTCAAATTGTGGTCTCGGAATGTGTTGTGGTGCCGGCGTGTAGATCTGCCAAATACCTTGCCTTTTTAACCACCCCCCCCCCCCCCCCCTACGACCTATATATAGTGATATCCCTGGACCTTGGTAGCTTAAGCAAGTTGGGCTTGGATAGCTTAGAGGTCTTCTATAGCCATATCAAGTCTCTTTCACTCGACGTCGATACCTGAGCTTCATAACGTTGAGAAGAGGTATAGTTTGATTCATCGTAGGCAAGCGCATTCACTGGGGTGCCCCGATCAGCATCAAAAGAGCAGCCATTGTTACTGTAACAATATAGATTGTAATAGATTACTTCAATATATCGGGTGATATTATACTCCCATCGCTATTCTGCCTAGGCGCGCATAGCCCATGGCCAAGCCAGATACCACAGGCGAGTGGTAGGCCATATTCACTAGCATATTTTCGCCTGCGCTCAGGGAGAAAAACATTGTTATCATAATTACTGCATATAGAACGGATCAGCTTTAACCTTTAAATTAACATCAGTAGGTATATTTTGAGAGTTTACTATCACTTGTACATGTACGTGTACAACATACGTTCACGATGCGTTCACCAACGTGGAATTCAGTGTTAAATCACACGCTTGTTCACAAAAACTGTACATGATCTTGAATCCCCCCCCCCCCCCCCCCCCCCCCCCCCCCCATGTACAGTCGTGACTCCTAGATCGCGCTTTTAACGTTCAAATACTCGTGGTGAACGCGCGTTTTTAAAAAAAAGGTGAAATCGTACATCTTCAGTTGTATCTTGTACGTAATTTTTCGTCGACGTTCGAATCGCAGATCAGACCACCGATCCATCGTCGGCGAACGCGAGCGAAAGCAAAAGATTCTGGCTCATCATCAAAAAACAGTTTTGGGGACTCTAAATCAGCGATTCAGAACCCGCAATTGCGTTGGTACAGATGGTCTAGAACCTGCAATTGTTTTGAGGCGGTGGGGTTTTTTTCTCCCATTTATGACATTATTAGGAGAATTCCTCCACTATGAGAAATTCTCAACAAAAAAAAAAAGATGGACAAGTGGAGAGGTTTAATCGTACTTTAGTGGCTATGTTGGCTTGTTTTGTGGAGGAAAATCATAGTGATTGGGAGTATTATCTGCCTTTTGCTATGATGGCCTGTTGTGGTGCAGTTCATGAGACCACCGGGTATACACCAAATCAACTTATGTTTGGAAGGGAGGTACGATTGCCAGTGGAAATTGTGGCTGGTAATGTTCCTGAGAAAGACTTAAGTCCATCGCAATATGTGCGAGATTTGGAAAATCATTTGGCTAACATTTCCAGTTAGTCAGTAAAAAATGTGAAGCTGTTATAAAGTACAGAAAGAAAATGTATGACCGGCGGGTTCAGGGTAAGCCTTACGAAGTTGGCGATCGAGTTTGGCTCTATGTACCTAGAATAAATAGGGGCCAGACACCCAAATTTGCCAAATTTTGGTCAGGGCCATTTATAATTAGGAAGAAATTATCTGATGCCAATTATGTTATTTGTAGGGAACATGGAGGACGTTTACAAGTGGTCCACTTTAACAGTTTGAAAAAATGTTTTAATCGTGTAGGGGCGAGTTTGGGTGAGGATATGGGGCCTGGTAATAATCAGCCCTCATATGAGGAAAATTATACAGGAAATGGTGAATTTAACGACCAATCTGCTCGGGGGCCGGGGGGGGGGGGGGTCAAGGTGAAGTGGCATATTCCCCACACGACGAACCATCGAGCCGACGGGGACGAATTCTCCGCCGTCCCCCTTGGATGGAAAGTGGCCAGTATGCCCTGGATTGAACTGTAGACATTATTTGTTTAAAGTTCTGCAGTTCTTATTTTTTTTTGAGTATAAGGGAATTGACGCCGGCATTATAGGACTTTCTGTTTGTGATTTTGAATAATTATTCTAAACTGTCTCTGCAATGGTGGGGAGGTTCCTGTTGGAAATTCCCTACTGATTGTAGAGGCGCAGTTTAGAGAAAAGCAATATTTAAAATGAATATAATGTGTTGCTGATAAAGCATGCATATATAATTGAGAGCCTTACCTGCGAGCATGAAATGTGTTTTAATGCGTTATGATGGAGAGTTGTAATATAATATATTAAGTCATGACGTGTGAGGAATGTGCATTGGCATGGTAATTGTATGTAGATTGCACATACCAGTGGCCAGCGATAACTCTGTAGAGTTCGTTTGGCAATAATTTGGAAGGCTAATATGGTGACAGTTGTGCACTTGGGTGACCAGCGGTAACCCAATGGAGTTCGCTGGGAATAAATTGAATCAGAGATTTGTGTAGAGATATCTTTTATGGTATCCGTCTTTTGGCGATAATTTGGAAGGCTGTTATGATGGTACTTTTGCGCACATTAATAGCTAGTGAAAACTCAATAGAATTCGCTGTGCTTGAAGTAGCAAGTTATGTACATTAGAGAAATGTACATATAGAATTTGAATCGCCGTGGCGATTCATGTCGCAGTATGATTGTGAATCCTCAATGGTTGGGCCCTCGTGGGTCTGCACATACGTACAGAATATTAAATAATTTTATATTTTTGGGGAGTAAGTATGTTTTCATGGAAAACAAAATTGTATATACCGGTAATACACCTTATTGACAAAGGCGTAATTATTGTGGAATGAATATTGTAATATATGTACAATTACGCCAGTGTGTGTTTGTGTGTGCGGGCCTAGAGGGTTTCCCAAGATTTTAGGTGCTCGCAGGGTGGGACTTTCAATTTAAGATGTGGACTGTGTTTGATGGATGAGTGGTTTCCAATCACGATTCCTATTTCGATCGATTTGCATGGCGTGCTTGTGGGTCGGGGGTTTTTGTGGAGGTGGGGTGTGGTGCGAATGTGTATGGTGGGTGGTGTTAGAGGTGCTAGAGTAAGCCAGGGTTTTGTAAGTAAATTAAGTTCTGCAGAACATGTATGCATCTTTTCGATTGAGATGTGTCCGTGGGTCTAATGCAATCAGTCGATCGAAATCTACCTCCTGAGTGGAAATGGCATAATTTCCATATAAATTTGCAGAGCCGGATGTCATTCCCAAGTGAAAAGGAAAAATTAAAAACATCTAATTAACACTTGTTTCCTTAGCTAAACAGACAAAAAGGGTAAGTGTCTGTTCCCTTCTCTACAGGTACTGCTGTTGATGTTAATTTTTTTGTTTTAGGTCATTGGAAGATGGGCTTCGCATCACAAACTTGATACCTGTAGTGAAAATTCGACAGCCGGTTAAATAAACCTCATCACAAAATGGACATTCGCATTGAAGTTTCGACGGCCTGATCATCAAATCTCATCACAAACTTGTTACCTGTAGTGAAAATTTGACAGCGAGTTAAATAAACCTCATCACAAGATTAGTATTCTTCGATGAAATAATGAAGTTCTGATAGTCGTCTACTATATAGACTATTTATACTTAGTCGAGATGCTGACCTGGGTATCTGTGTATGCAGGACTTACGTATATGTAGTAGTTGCTGTGTGTCGAACTGTAACTGAGAGTATAGACTTTCATATTGGGAATCATGAAAGGGATGATCATTGACCATAGTTTTATTATGAGACTTTATCGTTTTATCCTTGGACACTTGAATCTTTGCCGCCTGAATATACCAAGGACCCGGGTGCAGTTTTGGGGAATACCTGGGGGAAAAGTATATAACTTGAACAATGCCGACGTGTGTGGTGTGAAGTGGGTTTTCCATCAGACTGGAGGTAATGACCTGGACAGTACTGACTTTTCATTGGTGACATTCTTAGAAGAACTGCAAACTATAATCAATAAATGGCAGTCCTGTAGAGTTGAATATGTAATTTTAGGAAGTGTGTTTCCGAGATTGAAAACAAGAAATGTGTCTCACCAAATGTACGAAATCCGGAGATTAGCTGTTAATGAGTGCCTGCGGTCTGTGTGTGATGGAGGTATTCAATACTTACATCACAGGCAGGTCGCAGTGTCCCATATGGCACTGGATGGAATACATTTAAATTATAAAGGCCAGCAGTGTTTCTGGAGGCATATCCAGGGAAAGGTCGCCCGTATCCTATAACTTGTTTGTAGATGGTGGTATACAATGTTTCCATCGATCTGGAGTAATTTCTAATCGAGCGGTAAGATCTCTTGTCGCATGTCTTTGCGTGGCGGCAAGCAACTTCACCACGCGTTTGAAGAGGTTGGCTTGTGGGGGCTATTCTGTATCGGTTTAATCTTTTGTTCCTACCTATGTATAGTTGATGGGTTGATTTTTCCTTGGTTGGATGGCTCCAGAAATAGAGTAAAATTGTAATTTAACTTACGTATAAGAAGCCAAAACTCCAGGGCATATATATATTTTTTTTTTGTGAAGAAGTGTATTTTGAGATTTTGTCCCTTTTAGGGACCATGAAAATATGATGATGGACATTTCTTTCTTGATAAGGTTTTCCTTAAAACGGGGTAGTTGCATCTTGTGGTGGGGGTAATGTACCGAAGTGTGTTGACTTCGGATTGGTCTTGTAAACTATCACACTCTTAGACCTTAATAAAAGCCCATGTAATGCACCGATAAAATATCACACCTTTAGACCTTAACAAAAACTAATTTGGTAATGTTGAAGGTCGCACGATTTTTGCCAAGTCGTTGTGTTGGATTGACACACTTGGTGTGTGTGTAGTCCGTGCAGCAACAGATACTGTTGGGAGTTTGCATGGAAATGTTGTTAAATATGCAAACGCAGAGAGACATTGTTTCACTTTCTTCTTTGGACATCGTGTGGTGAGTTGTTATTCACTTCGATAGATTTTCCATCCATGGGCCCCCGAGCAGAATTATAGTGGAGTTTACGTTATTCGGTGTGCGTGCTTAAAATATGGAATTCACAAAATGTGAGTTTTGACGGCTTAGTATTGCGCAGTCGAATGTTGAAATTTTGGAATGTTTGCGACAAAATTTAAGGCCATTAATAGCCTTTGAGAAGTTTGTGTTGAAGGCTCGCACACTGATGTGGTTTGCATTGAAAATTGGAATATTTTGTTCCACTCGACTCAGTTTCTGAGACGAGTGGCGCAAAATGTTCTCTTTTTCCGTGCTATTCATTGTCATGTTATTAAGTTTGATTTGTGGAAACTTGCGTCTAAAACTTTAGTAATTCCATGAGAAATTATATTCTTATGTGAATTCGTTCCTATGGTAGCCCGGTAGCACCAATTGCGATTCGTATCTGGCCATATTTCACGTTAAAGATATTTTCACCTCAGGCACTAGATTGTGATTCGGATAGTGTGACCTATTCGATTATGGAAACCTAGTTTCTAAATTTAGCGTATATGCTGTATTTTTGGCATGTTTTCCACAATTTAAGGCCGTTAATAGCCTTTGAGAAGTTTGTGTTGAAGGCTCGCACACTGATGTGGTTTGCATTGAAAATTGGAATATTTTGTTCCGCTCAACTCAGTTTCTGAGACGAGTGGCGCAAAATGTTATCTTTTTCCGTGGTATTCATTGTCATGTTATTGAGTTTGATTTGTGGAAACTTGCGTCTAAAACTTAGTAATTTCATGAGAAATTATATTTTTATGTGAATTCATTCCTATGGTAGCCCGGTAGTATCAATTACGATTGATATATAGCCTATCTAACAACACATGGAGATTGTGTGAGCACAATTCTGGTTGTGGAACGTTGATTTTGTTATAGGGACTTTGAATGTTGCGTATATGGGAATGGTTGTTGAATAAAATGTCATATCATCTAGATGAGTTGTTGATTATTAAATCTATCATATTTTTATGAATAATGCAGACCGGTGTATGGTGTTCCCTGTTTAGACCCTTCGCGTATACAGTCGTGGGTAAATATCTCAGATAATTTTCCAGCCAGAGTTATACCTAGTAAATGTATTATTTTAGGAGGGGGGGGGTTACTTACCTGTGTGGGTGGTGTCCCAAACCCCACTTTCTTAAAGCTTAACGATACCCTTCTCTTGGACCTGTGGGACACTTTATATTTTCTTTTGACGATTGGTCCAAGTTGGGACGTTACACCACCTTGAACGTAAGTTCTAACGTATCCCCTGTTCTTTATCACCAACATATTTTTATTTTATAATATATATTTTGTTTTCACTGGTAAATCGTTTGTTGTTTAAATACTTTTATTATTCTAGTGTAAAATTTACTATTTTTATTTTATATATTTTGTTTGTTTGTTTCTCTCTACTTATTATATACATCAATCCTTCAATTCGTTCATCAGCCTTTTATAATGGTTTTTATTCAAAACCTTCTGCCTTAACAATTCGTCACATATAGTAACTATTTCATTATCTAATCCTGTGTTACCAGCATGTCTGCTTGCCATCAACAAACTCAACCTCTGAGATAGAGCGTCAGAATCACTCGGAAGAAAAGTGGTTTTCACCCCTTTACCAGTCACCGATTCGACAAACTTCTTATTCATATCCCATATGGGTTTCACCACTTTCGTCCACTTGTAACCTCTGTTAGCGTTGGGTTTCGTCTCTCTGGCATCGTTATTTCTCTTCATGACATGGGTCTGAACCAGAATGTTGCCATAATTGTCGAAATCCTGTTCCGTGTAATCTCCAGGCTTGTCGAAAAGGTGTAATTTGTGCAGTCCATCAGTTATTTTATACTTATTCGAACCGATGATTAAATCATCATCATCCATTTCCACTTCTGTGTCGCCCACAAAAGTTCTACCATCTGAATCCTTATAAATTCCATACAACAGATCTCTCTTACCACCATCCTCGGACGACGCGACGCTATCAGTTGTGATAGTTGAAGGTGTATCGTCACTCTTGCTCACATTGGTTTCGATTCGCATGGGAACGTAATCCGGTGTAGATTGAAAGGAATACTGTTTTGTAAAACTACCGGGCAATGAACCCATTCTCAAAGAACTCTCTTTTATGGGCCTCAATTCTTCCACCTTCTCCTTCTTGCTTCGTTCTTGAACCTCCATCACGGGTTTAAATATTTTTGTGGCTTCGCATCTGAGTTCCATCTCTCCAAGACGTCTGCTTCTGTCAGCTGATTGAATTCTCTTTTTGGCACGTTCATATTCGTTTAAAAGTTGACCTCGATGTTTGGCATCCATCTGTAAAAACATTTTTTTTCGTTTTTAAATTATTAATATTTCCTTTGAGTATGCTAATGTGAGTTATTTATTATTTTCAAAATTAAATGTATAATTATTTTTATGTTTTAAGTAAATAAAAATCTTCTGTCTTTAATATAATAACTAAAAAACCAGTTGAGGAAAAACATTTTACTTGATAAAACCTCTATAAATGCGTTTTGCCTCTGAACGTGTTAAAAATCGCATCACAGATTATTCACTCAGTGACGAACTGGAGAACTTTGAAAAAGTTTGAAAGTTTTAGTCCATAAGAAACCGGTTTCTGATTTAACGCGTTTGAGAATAATTACATCCGTTAAAAGGGTTCATTCATATCTCTGAACATTATCACGAATATATTAAAAATTATTTACCACTTAAACCTAATTGAGTGGAAAATGCGCTTTTATTATCTATTATTAAAACGACCCATTAAACGAAAACCTTCATTCACACCAGAATAAAAACATGAGTGTCAGTTTTACCTCTTAAAAATTCACCCAAGTGAAAAAAGGTTTTATAATAGAATTTTTATTTGAATGAAACAATTCTACGAACTATTTTTATTTGAATGAAACAATTCTATGAACTATTTTTATTTGAATGAAACAATTCTATAAAGTGTTTTATTAAAATTTATTTCACAAAATTCGCAGTGACAAAATGTAAACAAACGATTTTTCCCATCGATTTTTCTAATTTTCTAAACTCAATTTTTTTTTCAATGTTCATACCGAAACAAAACATGAATGTCTATTTTTACAGATTAAATTTTATAGTCGACTCTTTTGAACGAAAACCTTCATTCACACCAAAACAAAGCATGAATGTCTATTTTTACAGATTCAATTTGATAAACGACTCTTTTGAATGAAAACCTTTTATTCACAAAACTCAAGAGATGAATCGGCAAATCGTTTTTTCACCGATCAAATCGCACCCTGACATTAGCATATGGAGGGAGGTTATAGATGTAGAAATAGATGACGAGGGAAAAAATGACTTGGGTAGTGATCACAACCTGATAACAGTTAAGATTATGGGCAAAAAGACGAATAGAGACAGAAATACCTTCAAGGAAGTTTGGGGACTAAAACAAGGAGTCGACTGGAAGCAGTTTCGGGAAAAACTAAAACCAAATCTTGAATGTATACCTAGGGATGCAAATGTCCAGAGTATTTCAGATGGCATAGTAAATAGCCTAACAGAGGCAGGGAAGGAGTGTATAGGAAGGGTGAGGGTCCCAACGAGAGAGCTTGGATACAGGGTTAACGAGGGACTGAAAAAGGCTATAAAAGAAAGGAAGGTAAAATGCGCTGCTTACAGAAGAAGTAGGAAGCTTAAAGGGGTGGATAACAATGACACGAGACTAATGAAAGGAGAATATGAACTGGCACGGAAAAGGGTGAATGAGATAAAGGATAATAATAGGAAGGAGCGCAATTGCAGTCTTGCCAGAACAATAAAGAAAACGGGGGGTTCGAGCTCAAACGTATTTTGGAACTGGGTAAATAAACGGGGGAAAAGTAGTGTGCAGAGTATCAAAGTGGATGGGGAAAGTACAGAAGACAAAGGCCGTATCGCTTCAGAATTAGTCAAGCACTGGGAAAAGATAAACGATAGGCGATGGGGCAGTGGGTCCCCACCAAAAAGAAATACACTGGTGGAGGAGAACCTATCCAATCGTGTATGTAGCGAAATAACGGCAGAAGAAGTGCGGAACGTGGTCTCGAAATTAAAAAATGGTAAAGCGGGAGGGACTGATGAAATTCCGAACGAATTCCTCAAAAATGGAGGGGAGGCACTTATTGAAGTCCTGACAAACCTTTTCAACCTGGCTCTGCGAAAGCAAGAGGTCCCCAGAGAGTGGAGGGAAAGTAAGGTGTCGTTCATACACAAAAAGGGGGATAAGGAAGTTCTAGATAACTATAGGGGGATATCAGTTAGTAGTAACATCGGAAAAGTATTCTGTAAGGTCATATACGGTAGACTAGAGGAAGTTATAGAAGAGAAAGGTTTTTTAGGAGAAATTCAAAATGGTTTCAGGAAAGGACGAAGAGTCACTGATCACCTATTTACACTCACCCAACTGATAGAATCAACAAAGGCTGAAAAGAAAAAGATGTTTCTGGCATTTCTAGATGTGAAAAAAGCGTACGACCGAGTGTGGAGGGAAGGTATGTGGCGAAAGCTCGAGGGCATCGGACTGGGGGGTGACTTTGTGGGAATCATGAAAGCACTGTATACAGATGTGCAAAGCCAACTCAGTCTAGGGAGTATCACTACAAAACGAGTCCCTATGGATATAGGCCTCAAGCAGGGGTGTATCTTTTCACCGATTTTGTTTGCATTGTATGTTAAAGATTTAGGGGACGAACTATTTCAGAGTGCGGAGGGGGTAAATGTTGGAGACATAAAGATACCAGGCTTATTCTTTGCGGACGACATGGTGTTAATGTCTAGAACTGAACAGGGGCTAGAGAAACTGCTGGAAATTGTTGGTAGATATGGGAACACTTGGCGGCTCGAACTAAATGAAAATAAAAGCAAGTTAATACCCGTTGGACGCAAGGTAGATATGACGAAGAGATGGAGAGTGGGGGAGTTCTCAATCCCCGGATTGGAAAGCAAACAAATCACTGTAGGAGAAACGGGAGAGTATGAGTATCTAGGGGTAAGCATAAATATAACGGGAAGAGGGGTGTACAGAAATTACTCAGCCAAACTGATTCTGAAGGGGAAAAGAATTCTGAACCAACTAAAACTTTTAGGGAAAAATAGTTTCAATAAGGTCTTTGTGGGGAAAACACTGTGGGAGAGGGTGGGTTTACCAAGTATAACGTATGGCACGGACGTGATTCCATTAAACCAAACCGTTATTAAGAAGTTGGAAAGTACTCAGAATGATGCCGGCAGATGGATAACAGGGTCGAGTAATGCTGCAGCTTTGGAAGCAGTAAGGGGGGAGCTTGGGTGGATGAAAATCAAGGACAGGGTAGATTTGGGAAAATTGTGTTACTTTAACTACTTGAGAAACCTGCCTGACAACCGGTGGTGTAAATTGATGCTCGATACCATTTGGAATTCTAATATAGAAACGGGGTGGTCAAAACATGTGAGGGAACTAATGGACAATTACTCTATAGAGGTCACAAACATAGAAGTAGGAATGAAAGAAGGCAAAAGGTTTGTCAAAGAGAGAGTCATGGAAGACTGCAATCGAAACTGGCGAGCAGGGGTTAGCGTGAAAAGATCACTGCAGGGGTTACAATATAAAGAAAAGCCAGCTTTTGAGAAGTACCTAGATGGCACCTTTGGAGGGTCACTGCTGTTCAAACTGAGATCAAGATCACTGGAGCTTCGGGGAAAAATTGGGAGAGATGGGGAAAAGGGATGCCAAATGTGCCACTCTGGAGTAGTGGAGACCCTGGAACATTTTCTCTTGGAATGCCCACAGTATATACCTCATAGAATAAAATTTACTGGAAGAATAATGCAGAAGTGGGGTGAAGAAACAAAGGATAGATGGCTGAAGGGGGACACGAGGGAGAGGGTAGGAATGCTTATTGAAGAAATTGAAAAAGAGGAAGTGAGGGACACTATTAAGCAGTTTATATCTGAATGCTGGGAGGAGAGGAGGGGAAGAGGGGGTGGGGTGCAGGGGGAATGATGGCCTTCTCTTATGAGGACCGCGACGAATCAGCGGCTGGCCAAAGAGTTATTATTATTACCCTATACCGTCCCAAACACGATCGGGAACGTGGCAGTGGTTTGCCGGTTCGATATCACCTTTTTTCCACGTACCGTAGGCCCAAATCGATTTTAAAAAATCCTCGATGAGTAACTACACTTTACACCACTTTTCACCGTTGGTGAACGTCGAAAAAACGTTTTTGAGGTCGATTTTCCTGATCTAGAATCGGCAAATGGGTTTCCCCGTTCGGATCGCACTTTAACCGTTCGAACATTCGTTTGTGAACGTATACCTACTCGAATACGCCCAAACCGGCCTCCGACATTTTTACCCAAACCGGCCTCCACTTAACCCAAACCGGCCTCCACATTTTTACCCAAACCGGCCTCCAATATTTTCATCGTCGGCGACGGTCAAGCATTGATCAGCCAAACCAGCCCACACTTTTTCACCCAAATCGGCCTCCATTATTTTAATTGGCTGTCTGCGTTAAACATTGATCTCCACAATTGCATTTTGTGGCGTCTCTAAAACATCAATATACTTAAATAGAATGTCTTACAGCCGCCAAAAAATGCAATTGCAAAAGAAAAATAACTTACATAAGCGAACTTTCCCCAGGAAACAATTGGGGTAATCTATGGGATTTTAAAAGAAAATCAACACTGAGTTTCGAAATAATAGCTTTAATGGCATATATCAAATGGCAAAACAAACAGTGATGAGAATGGTAATCACGTATTACATAACTAAATCTTAGTGAAGCTCATATATGTAAATGTATAAATAACAGGTAGCAATTTATTTTCATTTTTGTTTGTTTAACCAAGTTTTCAAATTTCATGAGTATACATTCCTATCCTATCATTCCAGTCTTACCAAGTTTTCGTTTAGATTCTATAATATTAACATGTATGTATGTATGTTCTTGAAATTTGTTTTGTGATAATTTGATAGCGAAAGCCCTTAGCCATTCTCCACTAAACTGTCACAAAACGAATTTGATGAGTATACATTCCTATCTTACCATTCCAGTCTAACCAAGTTTTCGTTTAGATTCTATAATATTAACATGTATGTATGTTCGTGAAATTTGTTTTGTGACAATTTGATGGCGAAAGCCCTTAGCCATTCTCCACTAAATTGTCACAAAACAAATTTCATGAGTATACATTCCTATCTTACCATTCCAGTCTAACCAAGTTTTCGTTTAGATTCTATATATTAACATGTATGTATGTTCGTGAAATTTGTTTTGTGACAATTTGATGGCGATAGCCCTTAGCCATTCTCCACTAAACTGTCACAAAACAAATTCCATGAGTATACATTCCTATCTTACCATTCCAATCTAACCAAGTTTTCGTTTAGATTCTATATATTAACATGTATGTATGTTCGTGAAATTTGTTTTGTGACAATTTGATGGCGAAAGCCCTTAGCCATTCTCCACGAAACTGTCTTTGTGTTTTCATAATCCGTCCATATGGACTCTAATTCAATTGAATGCTGTAAAAACAACCGTTTGTACCAGTTCAGTATAAGATGAGTATGACATGTTGTTTTGATAATGATTCCGCCCACACTAGCATTTCTCAACCCAACCTGTTTGAATAAGGACATCCAATGATCATCCAATTTGGATGGCAGCAGACTGCCTATCGGGAAACATCTTTCACGACTATCAGGGATATGGAACCAACAGGTTGTGTTAGATTTCGTAAAGGATATAACATTCCGATGGATTTTTATCACTTTTTAATAGGAGGATATCACTTTCTGTAAAATGAGGTAGGCATTTTTTTTATTTAAGTATTTATCCAAAATCTCGTTAATTTTTTTTCCAAAGATTATAAACAAATGGGTATGAATAAAATTGTAGAAAATTTAAAAAATTTAAAAAAAAATCTCGCGGAGGCCGGTTTGGGCGAAATTGTGGAGGCCGGTTTGGGCGAAATTGTGGAGGCCGGTTTGGGTGTAATTCATACCTCCTTAGGTGATACAGAATCGGTTGACACTAAAAAGTGTACTCCGACCCCGACCCCGAAATTACCGACTCCAAAAATATTTCTTTTTATAACTCTTTTATTAATGGATCAATTACACTGAAATTCAACATAAATGTACAGAATTGTGTGTAGTATATATAAAATCATATAAATGTTACAAAAAAATTATGATTTTCATTAAATTTACTTTTATTGAGTTTTGACTCACTAAAAAGTGTACTCGGCGATTTCAACGAAATTTCATTCTCTCCTTCATATAATACATTCTTCCAGCTAATTTGTTGCAGTATTAAGAATATATACGTATTTTACGATGTCTAATGCAAGATTTATAATTAATATGGAAATTAATCGTGCTTAAAATGGAAATTTACTCGAATGAGATTCGCCGACTCCGGCTTCATTTGAGGTTGCATGTAAAATTCAAACTTGCAGTTCGCGGATCAATAGTCAGAGGTTTTCCCGGACTGTGGTAACTGACGCAGTTAACATGCACGAGAAGGCGTTGAAAGTGATTTTTTCATAGGTAGTTTGTTGGACCCTTCTTTTTCTCAGTGAAATTTATGTCCAAGAAAGCCTATCACATTTGCCTTAGAGTTGGCGTGTGTTGCTTATAGACTTCCTGATCTTTTTGATGACATGGTGGAGTGTAGCAACACCACTTGTCGTCGCTGGTATCATATACAGTGTGCTAATATTTCCAGTTCAATCACTGATGTATATTAAATTACTTTGTAACTTAGTGTGGAGATTGTGAGACAACATTCTTTTCTAAAATTGACTTCTAACACCCACACCAAGAGAAGTTAGACACCACTTTTGTAATATAATTCCCGATTCTATATGCCTTCCGAGATATATAGCATTGGAAATTGTATTACGACCCTTGGGTTCAAATTCTTATTGAAAAATTACCTCCCGTGCTACTAACAGAAACTAGACTCCTTCTCCATAATATAATTCCCGATGTTATTTGCCTCAGAGTCCAACTTCTTATCGAAAAAAATACTACTACTGACAGGTGCTATAGACGCTATTGTTATAATTCCCGATGCTATATGCCTTCAGAGATATATAGCACTGGAAATTATTTTACAGCCTTAGAGTCCAACTTCTTATCGAAAAAAATTACGCCTTTCTCTGCTACTGACAGGTGTTAAGACTGATTGTGGTAAAACAATTTTCTTATCCGCGTCACTTAGGCTACCGGTCATATCGGCCGCCAGCCAAATCGGCCGCTGCAATTTCGGACGAATCGGCCGCGACAATTTGGGTCAAATCGGCCGCTGAAAAAAAAAAATTTTATTAGGGAAAAATAAACAAAAATTAAGTAATTTTTTACAGACTCACCCAAAAAGTAAGAATATTATGCACTGAATCCCAAAATCCAAATGTGTAAAAAGTAACATTTTTTTCTTGTCTGAGTAAATGCAATCCCATTAGTGCCCTGATTGGAGAAACAACGGAAAATGATTGACATCTCCAGGGGCGTTACACATGAATGAATGAATGAAAGGTTTTAGCGCGCCGAAGGCGCGCAGGGACGATGTGGGATTTACAAATCCCTTGCGACCCGGTTAGCCTTATTTTATTTCACTTGGATCTTGGATCACACAGGCCTAGCTTTCCTATTGCCTCAAATGGGGTCTGAAGGGGTATGTACGCGGTTAGAATTCCTGGCAGTTTGCATTGGAGTGATAGATTGTCAAAGACCAAACCCTCAACGCCATTAAGACTATTGGAGAGTGGGCTCTATTCGGTTCCAGCTTGGCGATGGTAGAGGTTTGAGTCCCACCATGGTGACGAGCCAGAATATAATGTTGTGCGATGGCAATTTTAAGGGAAAAAGAAAAAAGAAAACCAAACAGCAACGCCGATTTGGTAGCGGCCCCGGTATATGACCATAGCGGTTACAAAAAAGGAATGGAGAAAGCTCCAACAGTTTAGTTTGAAAAAACCGGGAGTCATCCATCAAGCCTTCTGGGAGATAGGATGCCGTATGTGATTTGAGGTATCTGGTTATCCTTCGGGAATTCCAAATGACCTCCACCCCCCACCCCCACAAAAAAAAAAAAAAAAAAAAAAGAAAAAAAAAAAAAAAAAAGCCCTTAAAAGGGCTGTTTGCTGGCAAGATTGTTTCAATCCTTGCCTTGGTCTTGTTAGGTTTTCTGCACATCTTTGCTTGAGGATTGTTTCAATCCCTCATAGTCTGTCATTCAGTTTGGTCGTGTGTCTGTTGAGATAGAGGAGGTAGAAGAAAAGATAGAGAGCTGGAAATTAGAGCAATTCGGTTTTTAATTTACACCTTTTCCGTCCTTTTGGATGGGGAAGCCAGCATTTTTTCCCCGAGATTTATATCTCAAGGAGGGGAGACCCGGCAGCAGGTGGAGATTTTCCTCGCTGTTTGCAACTCCCACTGGTAACAGAGGCAAGCTTTCGTGCGTATCGTGTCACCCGCAGCCAGTTCTAAATTTAGGTCACAGTATAACTGGCTCACCCCATCACAATGATGTAATCTTTAACCCTTTCGATAGACATGCCCCAGATTATTTAGTTTTCCTATTGAGGACGCGATGCGCATTGAGTTCTATTATTAATTCGCTGTCTTGAGGTCTGTTTAGAGTTTTGCTTTGAAGATCTTTTAAGCGCATTGCTATAGTGTCTATTTTTGCTATCTCGTGAAGTTGTTTTATCGATGTCCACGTGGGCTTGCGTAGAGCCACGCGCAAGGCATGATTTTGGACCCGTTGTAGTTTTTCAATGTTGGTTTTATTCAGGTCACTTGTTATTATGGCCCCATACTCTAGTACTGGGCGTATATATGATTTGTAAAGATTGAGGAGAATTTCTTTATTGGCTCCCCAATTTTTACCTCTAATCATTTTCAGGAAATTGATGCGTTTAGTGGCTTTGACGGTGACTGAGTTTATGTGATTGTTTAGATTGAGACTGCTATCCAGGTTGAATCCCAGAAACTTTGCCTCATTACTAGCTTCAAGTTTATGATCGTAAAGCTTAAGCTCAATATTAGGGACAGGCTTTTTCCTTTGTTTTTTATAGAATGTGATTCTTTGTGTTTTCGTGGCATTTAGCTTGATGCGCCACAGAGCGCACCAGTCTTGCAGGTCGCGGATGGTATCCTGCAGGCGGTTTTGTATTATGTATTATGTTTCCAGACTTACTGGCCGTCCACATTCCTTTGTCGTCTGAGAATTGAGATAGTTCAACATGGTTCTTCCCTAGTTTGTCAATGTCATTCACATATATTATAAATAGAAGCGGGCTGAGAACCGAACCCTGTGGAGTGCCCGCTTCGAGTTTTACCTCGGCTGACACTTCGCGGTTGACTCTCACTTTGATTTTTCGATCAGATAAAAATGATGATATGATCCTTAGAATTTTGGTAGGTAGCCCCATTTTAGCTAGTTTGTATCTCATGCCATTGTGCCAGACAGAGTCAAACGCTTTTTCTACGTCGAGTAATAGCGCGGTTCCTATTTCATTTTGACTGAACGCCGTTTTCATATAATCTACCAGTCTATAAACATGCTCGATTCCCTCTCTTTGGCTCCTGTATGCCCTTTGCCACTTATTGAAAAAGCTGATTGATTCGAGATGGCTGCGGAGTCTAGTCGTGAGAATCCGTTCGAAAATTTTTCCAATACAGCTGAGTAGGCTGATTGGGCGGTAATTAGCTGGGTTGCTCAAATCCTTGTCGGGTTTGGGTATCATGACTCCTGTAGCTACTTTCCAACATTTTGGGAAGTATCCACTAGAGAGACAGCAGTTTAGGAGGTTAGTGAGTCTACCGAAAAAAGTGTTGGGACATTGTTTCAGGATTTTGTATGAGACCTCGTCCCCTCCTGGGGAAGAAGAAGACTTACATTTTTTAATTGTGTTAGCCACTTCTTCTTTGCTTATCGGTTCCGTGAGTTCATGGCCATCCCCGTTCTCGGGCGTTTGGCTGAAGTTGGCATCGTTAAACGTTGTCTTGTTGTCTTGAACAAATTTGTTTACTTTTTCTTTGAACTTGTCATCAAACCTATCGCCCTCATGTGGACGATGATATTTCTTAAGGAGCTCAGCAAAGGCGCTAGCCTTCGCCTTGTCATCCAGGGCCATAGTTCCATCGTTGATCATTAGTGCCTTACTGTTGGCGTCTTTATGTTTTTGTCCAGTAAGGGTTTTAAAAGTATCCCAAAACTTTTTAGTCTCCCTGAGTCCATTTAGATTTTCCGTTGCTTTTTTCCATCTCACGCGATTGTCGTTTGCTATTGCTTTTTTAACTTCGCCGTGGAGGCGATTATACACGGCTTTAAGTTCGACCTTTTTAGTTGGAAGTTTTTCTGATTTGTATGCTCGGAAGGCCTTTCTTTTTTGTTTTATTATTTGGAGTGTGGTTTCAGTTATTCTGTTGGCCCGCGGTTTAACTGTCTGTTTGGGACAAATCTCATCGAGAGTGTTGTTAATGACTTCACTGAGATTGGTACATGCTTGCTCGAGCTCGCAGGTATTCATTGGGTCGTTTTTGTTTATTTTAACCTGAATTATTTTTCTGAAGAGGTCCCAGTCAATTTTGGATAGATTCCTCCTCCTCATTGTGGGGTATCTTGCGGGTCCGCTGCAACCGTGTAATGTAGCATGAACAGGCAGGTGGTCGCTACCTAAATCATCGTCCCCCACATATATGTCTTGCATTTGATTAGTTAGTGATTTACTGGTTATAATTAGGTCAAGGATGTCGGATTGGTGGAGGGTGTTGTTACTGACGTGAGTAATGTCGTGGTCGTTATTTAATACAAAAAGATCAAATTGTTCGATGATATTGAAGAGAGCGTCGCCATTGGGCTCCGTTTTATTGCATCCGAAAACCTGATGTTTGGCATTGAAATCACCTAAGAAAATACAGTGTTTGTGATTTTTCACAAAGAATTCAAAGACTTTGCTGTCAACTGTTTTTTTCGGTTCATTATAATATGAGATTACGGCAACTTTTTTATGATCTAGTTCAATCTCAGCGGCAATCACCTCTGCGTTGAGATGATCGCTTGATATCGTTTTATATTTTAAGTCCTGCCTTATGAGGAGAGCGACTCCGCCTCCACGTTGTGTGGGACGGTCTCGTCTAATGATGTTGAATCCACTTAGCAAAAATGTCTTACTTGGCTTTAACCATGTTTCGCTGATACCAATTACATCTACGTTGGTGAAGTAGTCGGACATCTGTGAGCTTTTGCAGTTAACGCTTCGAGCGTTCCACTGAATTATTTTCAACTTATCCATAAGTGTTCAGTATCTGACGTAATTTTACTAGTTAACGTGTTGTGGGTGTGATTTATATTTTATTTATGGCGGCTTCTATTAGCGAGGAAGAAATTTGAGTTCGATATAATTTGGATGCTGTTTTCCCAACTTCTTTACATATGTCGGAAAGACTGACGTCGAAGTGTTTGTTCATTATATTAAAAATTGAACCAGCCATTAGGCTGCACATCGAATGTGGAGAGGTTGAGTTTTCTACGCTGTTGACATTAATAGCTTTGAGTTCTATGTCGGTTTTAACTTTTTTGTAGTGGGGACACCCCCGATAATTGCTTGGGTGTTGCCCGTTACAATTTGGGCATTTCAGTGTTGAAACCTTGCACGACTTTGTTATATGTTTTTCGCCGCATTTCATGCAACGCAACTCTCCTTTGCATCTGTTCGACATGTGGCCAAATTTCTGGCATTTATGACATTGTGTGGGCTGAGGCAAAACACGATACTCCTCAGTCTCATATTTTTGTCCGTTTATACAAACACCTTTGTTAATGAAGTTAAGTTTTATGGCTCTATTGGGGCATTTTACTTTAATTTTCCACGTAGGGTTGCCTGTAGTCTTAGATATTAGTCTCCCCCACGAGTATCCCGACAGGGCTTCATCAATATCCCCATCATTGATCTTTGTGGGAACCCTTGTGACGACTACGCAGGGGTTTTGCAGCGGTTGATGTGGTTGTTTATTCGTCCGGTGTTTGGCCGTATTATCCTTTTGAGGTTGTTTAGAAAGGGCTCTTACCTTGTCGGCAAAAGATACACTACCGTCAGTGGTGAATGTTGGCCGGTATCGTTTCCGTTGCGTTACTGTCTGCCGATTTCCCACCATTGTGGATCTCCGCACTGGTTGTTACTACTGTAACATCCATGGTGTCCGAGGTCTCAACGACAACAACACCCGGGTTATCGGTGTGTGTCGACGCTTTCCGGGTTTTCTTAGCCACTGTTTCTATTTCCAGGGACTCGCCATTTTCCTGGAAGTCTGTATCCAATTTCCTTTTCGGGCGCGGCGTAATCTGATTGACCACATCACAGGTGGGAACAGTAGTTGCCTCTTGCTCTATGAGCGAACGCAACCAGTTGTCTTGACTGGTGGTAACGAGTTCCGAGCCCTGATTTGGTGGTACCTCCAAAGAGATGGCGTGCACAGGTCTCCCCATCTCAGCGGTATTATCTGTAAAGGGCGAAACAGGTGTCGGATTAGTTTTGCCCACCATCCCCTTGCTAGGATTAGTTTTCGAAAACTGCTGAGTTGTATCAACTGGTTTTGAAACACTAGCGATATCCATAACTGTGTTCGTTTTAAGGCCCAACGAGTTGGACTCCACACCCTTGCCCTTTTGTTTAGAGTTTCCGTTGCTGAGGCACGAACCCAAACCTGAATTATTTCTTCCTTTTCCCTTTTTTCCAGATGCCGACTTATTTTCTTTTTTTGATTCCGTCGAAGCTTTTATTAATTCCATTTTTTCTTTCTCGAACTGTTCTTTTTGAGCCCTAATATCCGAGCGCAAACCCTCTATAGTGTCGTTCAATCTAGCTATCTCTTTTTGAAATCCAGATATCATCGATATTAAATCCATTCCCGAAGTGGGTTCAGTGGTGGAGTTAGTTGCCATGTCACTCTGTTCAGTTATCAGTTATTGTCTAAGTTATCAACAAATTATTGGTAAAATATTTCGTTGAAGTATATTTAGTTTTAACAGAGAAAAGCAAACAGAAAATAGATAGAGTTAAAGATAAACACTTACAAAATTACACTAGAGTGCACAGAAGTGGTACAGAGAACAATAGGCTTTGTTAATATCCAAGCTGTGAGATGTGTTCAGTCAGGAGCTTTCACAGACACGTCCGTTCAGTATGACTGTCAATTACCGAAATGACGTTACACATGTCACTGACTGGTCTGTTTTACTGTTTGACATCACTCACTCAACTGTCTCTCAGAAAAGGTTGTTTGGACAGTAATTTAATCACAATGCAAACTTTTTGATGCACTGTTTGTGTTTGTTTGTACAGTAATGATCATTTTGGCATTGCAAATCGGCAGGTATATTGTTTTTGAATACCAGTTAACTTACTAATCTGCTTTATTGTTGCGAAGAGAGTTTGTGATTAATAGATTACCTTTGAACATTGTTATTGAAAAGATATCAATCGGTTTTTGATCTCGAGCATTGTTTTCAATATCAAAGAATCCCCAAGCTAGTTGAATTATGATAAATCTGCCCCAATATTGTGTTGGAGTCAGAAGAAACACTTGGACACCAGTCTTTCGGACGTTTGCAAAGAGATTAGTAAAACAGCCTCCAAGTTATATAATACTCAAATATCTCACACGCTATTAGAAGCGGCCGTCAACAGAATATAATTATGTAACAATATTACAAATAGTAATTAAACTTAAATAAACTTAGTACAGTTATTCCTAAACCATTCATGGATACACTAAAAATAGTCCAGTGGAACGCTCGAAGCGTTAATCAGAAAAATTTGCAAATGTCACATTATTTAAAAAATACGGACGTAATTGGAATTAGCGAAACCTGGCTTAAACCAAACAAACAATTCTCGTTATGTGGTTTTGATATTATTAGAAGAGATCGTCCCGCCCAAAAAGGCGGCGGTGTCGCTCTGTTAATAAGGCAGGAGATTAAATACAAATCAATACCATGCGACCACCTCAATGCTGAAGTGATTGCAGCTGAAATTGAACTTGACCACAAACACGTGGCCATCATATCATATTATAACAAGCCGCAAGCAACAGTAGACAGTAAAGTATTTGAATTTTTTACCAACAAGTACAAGCACTGCATATTCTTGGGTGATTTCAATTCCAAACACCAGGTATTCGGTTGTCATAAGACTGAGCCTAATGGTGACGCCCTTTTCCATATCATTGAAGAACTCGATCTATTCGTGGTAAATAACGATCAAGACGTAACATACATAAGCAACAACCCACTCCATCAATCAGATATCCTAGACTTGATTATCACCAGCAAATCACTAACCAGCCAAATGCAAGACATATTTGTAGGAGATGATGATCTAGGCAGTGATCACCTGCCGGTTCACGCCACTCTGAAATGTAATACTGGCCCCGCAAGGTATCCTCCCGTGAATAGGAGGAACCTATCAAAAATTGACTGGAACCTCTTCAGAAACATTATCGAAGTAAAAATAAAGGCAAATGACCCCTCAAATGTTCATGAACTAGAAAAAGCCTGCACCCACCTTAACGACGTTATCAACAGTACGCTAGATGAAATCTGTCCCAAGCAAACAGTAAAGACGCGGATAAACAGAATAACCCAAACAACTCTTCAAATAATCAAACAAAAAAGAAAAGCCTTCCGGGCTTACCAATCAGAGAATGATCCAATGAAAAGAGCAGAACTTAAAACCGCGTATAATCGCCTTCATGGGGAAGTAAAAAAGGCCATAGCTAACGACAATCGCGTGAGATGGGAAAAAGCAACCGAAAACCTAAATGGGCTAAATGGGCTGAGAGAACCTAAGAGGTTCTGGGATACATTTAAAACTCTTACTGGCCAAAAGAGCAAAACTGCCAATAATAATGCGCTAAAGACTAGCGACGGATCTATGGCCATAGACGACAAGGCAAAGGCCAGTGCTTTTGCCGAACTTCTAAAGAAGGCACATCGTCCACAAGAAGGGAACAGATATGACAACGATTTTAAGGTACGAGTAAATAAATATGTCCAAGATAACAACTCAATCTTCAATGAACCGAACTTCGACAAAAGGCATGAAGACGGGGACGACCATGAATTAACCGAACCAATAAGCGTAGAAGAGGTCATGGGTATAATCAGAAAATGCAGGTCATCTTCGTCCCCAGGAGAAGACGAAGTCTCTTACAAAATAATGAAACAGTGCCCCAACATCTTCTACTGCAGACTTACCAAACTCTTAAACTGCTGTCTCTCCTGTGGGTACTTCCCAAAATGCTGGAAAGTGGCCACGGGAGTCATGATACCTAAACCCGACAAAGACCTTACCAACCCTTCTAACTACCGCCCAATCAGCTTGCTTAGCTGTGTTGGGAAAATATTTGAGCGGATTCTCACTACGAGACTTCGCAGCTATCTCGAATCAATCAATTTTTTCAACAAATGGCAAAGAGCGTATAGGAGTCAGAAAGAGGGAATCGAACACGTATATAGACTGGTCGATTATATGAAAACAGCATTTAGTCAAAACGAAATCGGAACCGCGCTTTTCTTGGATGTAGAAAAAGCGTTCGACTCGGTATGGCACAATGGCGTGAGATATAAACTAGCGAAAATGGGATTACCCACTAAAATTCTAAGGATCATATCATCATTTCTAACTGACCGAAAAATCAAGGTGAGGGTTAATCGCGAGGTGTCAGAGGAAGTAATACTCGAAGCGGGAACACCACAAGGGTCGGTTCTAAGTCCGCTTCTTTTCATAATATATGTGAATGATATAGAAAAAGTAGGGAAAAACTTTGTTGAACTATCGCAGTTCTCAGATGACAAAGGCATTTGGACAGCCAGCAAGTCCAGAAACATAATTAAAAATCGTCTGCAGGATACCATTCGCGATCTTGAAAGCTGGTGTGCCCTGTGGCGCATCAAACTCAATGCCGCCAAAACTCAAAAAGTTACGTTCTTCAAAAAGCAAAGGAAAAAACCAGTCCCGAGTATCGATCTCCAGTTATACGATCACAAACTAGAAGCAAACAAAGAGGCCAAATTTCTGGGATTTATCCTAGATAGCAATCTCAGTCTAAACAGTCACGTAAACTCCATTACGGTTAGAGCTACTAAACGTATCAATTTTCTGAAGATGATCAGAGGTAGAAATTGGGGAGCAAACAAAGATGTGCTTCTCAAGCTCTACAAAACATTTATACGTCCGGTACTAGACTACGGTGCCATAATAACAAGCGACCTAAGCAAAACCAACATTCAGAAGCTACAGAGGGTTCAAAATTATGCCCTGCGAGTGGCACTATGCAAACCGAAATGGACACCGATAAAGGAACTTCACGAGCTAGCAAAAATAGAAACTATTGATACGCGATTAAAAGACCTACAAACCAAAACCCTCAACAGACTCCAAGATAGTGAATTAATGGTTGAGTTGAACGAACACCGATCCCTTAACAGAAAAACAAAATAAGTTTCCAGAAAATAAAAAAAAAAAAAAAAAAAAAATTATACAATATAACTAAATCGCGTGGAGTCAGTGAGGATTGCCTCGCTACTCATTGGGAACTTTAGGATAGAGTCTGTGAGGACTGCCTCGCAACTCTGCTGAAGCGCGATTGAAACGCGTTTAATAAGATCTATATAACAAAACCCTCCACATACTCCAGGATAGTGAATCAATGGTGAAGCTGAACGAACACCGAACCCTAAACAGAAAAACAAAATAATCCACAGTAAATTAAAATTACTCAATAGAATTAAACTGCGTGGAGTCAGTGAGGATTGCCTCGCTACTCATTGAGGTCTTTAGGATTGAGTCTGTGAGGATTGCCTCGCAACTCTGCGTGTTGGGAGTGGACTCCGAAGAAACACACCCCTTACCCCATCCATAGCAACAATCACACAGCAGGCACAATATACAATAGCGGATACCTATCTTTCTCTCTACCTTTACTTTTCTAACTGAACATTCTCAAATTTTCTTGCAACACTCTTATCAAGAAGACGCATGGAAATGGTAGACAAAGCGTAGGAGGAATTGGTGCAACCTACCTTTCTGCAACATATACAAGAAACCACCAAACGCTAGGCAAGGATTGAAACAAGCTTGTCTGGCTGGGAACGAGTGTACATTTGATATAAATAAACATTTGAATAAAGATTTAACAGCCCTTTTAAGGGCTTGAGGGTGTGTGTCAGTGATTTTTTTTTGGGGGGGGGGGGGGGTTGGGGTGGGGTGGAGGAGGTCATTTGGGATTCCCGAAGGATAACCAGATACCTCAAAATCACATACGGCATCCTATCTCCCAGAAGGCTTGATGGATGACTCCCGGTTTCTTAAAACTAAACTGTTGGAGCTTTCTCCACTTCTTTTTTGTAACCGCTATGGTCATATACCGGGGCCGCTACCAAACCGGCGTTGCTGTTTGGTTTTCTTTTCTCTTCTTCCCTTAAACTTGCCATCGCACAACATTACATTCTGGCTCGCCACCATGGTGGGACTCAAACCTCTACCATCGCCGAACTGGAACCGAACAGAGCTCGCTCTCTAATAGTTTTAAAGGCGTTGGGGGATTGAGTATTGACCATCTAACACTCCAGCTTAAACTGCCGGGTATTCTAACCGCGTGCATAACCCCCTCAGACTCCATTTTGGGCAATAGGAAAGCTAGGCCTGTGTGATCCAAGGAAAAAAAATAAGGTTAACCGGGTCGCAAGGGATTTGTAAATCCCACATCATCCCTGCGTGCCTTCGGCGCGCTAAAACCTTTCATTCATCATCATGGAGTCAGTCATCATGGAACCTGCACTTTGCGTATATTGTGCAAGGTTGTTATTAACAGCCCTTCAATAATGATAATCAGTCCGACATTAATTGCCAGGCTGGTAGTCATCATTGGACGGCTCTTAATAAAGCGAATTGTCTGAAGAAAAAGAATTGAATAAATAAAGAAACAAACAAATTGGAATGCAATAAGTAAGTCATAGCAGTAATTGGATCACACGCCAGTAATTTACCTAATAGTAAAAGTGGAGTAAACCTTAGGATGAGTGCATTATTAACCGCCTTTCAAAGAAGCCGTTAAAAAAATGCTGCAAAAGTAACAATATTTGTGTAATTGTGCACATACATGTCTTGAGGTTTTTTGTATTTTTTGAAAATATACCGCTAAAATATTGAATGTAAATATCTAAAAGTTTCTTTTATTCTATAGTCTGTATGAAAATATTCTGATAAAATAATGGAATAAAAAAATATTTTATCTGTATGAAAATATTCTGATAAAATAATGGAATAAAAAATATTTTCACTGATAATCTTCTTCATTTATTATATTCAAATATTATATCAGCGGCCGATTCGACCGAAAATGCTGGCGGCCGATTCGTACTGACTGGCGGCCGATTCGTCCGAAATTGTCAGCGGCCGATTTGGCTGGCGGCCGATTTGACCGTTTCCCGTCACTTACCACAATCCGGGAAAACTCCTGACTATTGATCCGCCAATTGCAAGTTTGAATTTTACATGCAACCTCAAATGAAGCCGGAGTCGGCGATTCTCATTCGAATAAATTTCCATTTTAAGCACGATTAATTTCCAAATTAATTATAAATCTTGCATTAGATACCTACTTAGGTGATACAGAATCGGCAAACCGCTTTTTGATGCTGATACAGAATCGGCAAAAAGTTTTTTGCTCGCGTTCACCAACGATGGATCGATGGTCTAATCCACGATGGGAACGTAGAGAACAAATTTTTAATTATATTTTCTTAAAATTTCGTACATTTTTTCACTCTTGAGCGACGTGTCGAATGTACGCATTCGCCAACGGGTATTTGAACGTTAAAAGTGCGATCTAAAACAATGGCCGATTCTGTATCACCATAAAAAACGATATTTTTTGCACTTGTACACGATTTTAACACTGAATCCTATGGCGATTTTTGTACATGTACGTGTACATGTACAAATCGTGTACAAGTGATACCGAATCGGCAATTATCACCTACTGTGGTTTATTTAGAAGACAAAAATAGTATGATATGAAATGGACATGATTATGAGTGATGGGTCAAAAACCACAGGCCCACTACCCTTTTTACCCAAAAAAGGTTTACATTCCACCCAACAAGTCTATTAAATGTGAATGGTTCCCGGGGAACTCGGACCTGGAAAGAATCAGTGTCAGAAAAGTTGATTCTCACCAGGGCCGAGTTGAACGGTATTGGGACGTTTCGGCCTTAGGACGTTTCGGCCTCGAGACGTTTCGGCCTCGAGACGTTTCGGCCCTGGACGTTTCGGCCCCGGACGTTTCGGCCTCCTATATTAACCGGCAATAGTGAAAGGAATTACCTCGACAGGATAGATAATAGAGGTTACTAGGGTGTTGATTGGAAAATGTTCAATTGACACCTCTAATAAAATCCTTTATTATCTATTCTGTCCAGAAAGGTAAGTTTCTATTCACAAACTGTTAAATATGGATTAGGGAATAAATGACTAACAACACGCAGTTCAATTAGAATAGAAATACTTTATTTCTTACTTCGTCAGCAATAAGTATAACTACAACTCAACCATTTATTAAAATGACAAAGAAATGAACAATGACATTATTTACAACAAATGGAAAAAAATACATTTCACATCAAGATGACAACCAGCAAATATAATGAAAGTGTCAATGACACTGTAGCTCAACTTGTCAAGACAAAGACATGCACGTGTAGTATGTGACACAGCAATGACAAACATCTAGGTAATGACCTGATAACAAAGGTACATATAAAGTATTGTAACGGTCTGTACATAAATACTGACCGTTGCCTGTAACAAATGGAAAAGGTAAAGTATTGTAAAGGTGGGTAACAGTCAGATGCTAAACTAGAAAAGAAAACTCTGAGTCCCAGAGTGGGTCTGACTGAATCCCAAAATATTTGTTCTCATAGCACAGTGATAACAAAGGCATCCCAAAACACACTTGTTCCTGTCCCAAGGTGAAAACAAAGGTACCCAAGAAGTTTTGTGAAGATCAATTCATAAATACGAGCTGTATAGAACTTGTGACAAAAAACTGATTGGACCTAATTTTGGTACAAAATGGCCACTGGTAGCCATCTTGAATTTTGGACAGTACCCAGAAACACTCATTCTCGTCCCAAGGTGATAACAAAGGTACCCAAGAAGTTTTGTGAAGATCGGTTCATAAATACAGCCTCTACCCTGAGCCGTATTGACATGTGTGCTCACATTGTGTAAGTAGCACTGAATAAATCAAAGTTCATCTAATTTGCATAATTTCTGCATGAAAAAAAAACCCTTACAATATGTGATGTATTCCATGTTACTAAACATTCATACAAAAATTTATTCAAATCAGAACTTTCATACAGGAGTTCTGTACAAAAGACTGATTGCACTAATTTTGGTACAAAATGGCTGCTGGTGGCCATCTTGAATTTCGGACCACACCCAAAAACACTCGCTCTCATCCCACGGTGATAACAAAGATACCCAAGAAGTTTCGTAAAGATTGGTTCATAAATATGGCCTCTAGTCTGAGCTGTATAGAAGTTGTGTACAAAAAACTGATTAGACCTAATTTCGGTACAAAATGGCCACTGGCAGCCTTCTTGAATTTTATACCGTAACCAGAAACACTCGTTCTCGTCCCAAGGTGATAGCAAAGGTACCCAAGACATTTCGTGAAGATGAGTTCATAAATACAGACTCTAGTCTGAGCCATATTGACATGTGTACTTACTGTGTGTAAGTCGCACTGAAAAAATCAAAGTTCATCTAATTTGCATAATTTCTGCACGAGAAAAAAACCCGTATTATATGTGATGTATCCCATGGTACTAAACATTCACACAAAAAATTATTCAAATCAGCACTTTCATATGGAAGTTCTGTGCAAAAATCTGATTGCACCTAATATTTTGTACAAAATGGCTGCCATCGGCCATCTTGAATTTCGGACCGGACCCAAAAACACTCGTTCTCGTCCCACGGAGATACCAAAGGTACCCAAGAAGTTTCGTAAAGATCGGTTCATAAATACGGCCTCTAGCCCGAGCCGTATTGGCATTTGCACTTACAGTGCTGAAAGTAACACCAAAAACATCAAAATTAGTCTAATTTGCACAATTTACGCACGAGAAAAAAACCCGTATTATATGTGATGTATCCCATGGTACTAAACATTCATACAAAAAATTATTCAAATCAGAGCTTTCATATGGAAGTTCTGTAAAAAAACAAATTTCTGCATCATCGGTACAAAATGGCGGCTGGCAGCCATCTTGAATTTCGGACCGCACCCAAAAACACTCGTTCTCGTCCCACCGTCATAAGAAAGGTACCCAAGAAGTTTCGTAAAGATCGGTTCATAAATACGGCCTCTAGCCCGAGCCATAGCAGCTTGGCACTTACAGCTCTGAAAGTAACACTAAATAAATCAAAGTCAGTCTAATTTGCATAATTGACGCACGAGAAAAAAACCCGTATTATATGTGATGTATCCCATGGTACTAAACATTTATACAAAACTTTATTCAAATCAGAACTTTCATACAGAAGTTCTGTACAAAAAACTGATTTTTGCATCATCGGTACAAAATGGCCGCTGGCAGCCATCTTGAATTTCGGACCACACCTAAAAACACTCGTTCCCGTAACAGGGTCATAACAAAGGTACACAAGAAGTTTCGTAAAGATCGGTTCATAAATACGACCTCTAGCCCGAGCCATAGCCAATTGTTGACGTACGGACAGACGGACGGACGGACGGACAGACGCTCCCACTCAGAGGACTTGTGAGGTGAATTGCACGTACAAACCGGACTTGTGTGGTTTTTCGTAGTTGTGAGGTGCAACTCACAAAAAGACAACAGCTGTGAACACAATAACCCCACAAGACTCCAAATTTCAACTGCAGCTCAGAAGTTTTCGGACAAACGGACGGCCAACTTTGAAACGGCTAAGATCGTAAGCGAGAATCCTGCAAATCATTATTCTACCACGTGGTACGAGTATCCAATCAAACAGTGTTGCTAAATGAGCCAATGAAAAGGGGCAGTTTGGAAAAGGGCGTGATCAGTATTCCATATTTGGTAACTGGAGATTTTCGCATGCGGAACGTAATTTTGGAAATGTTAACCAGGGCCGAATGAATGTATAATTTTACTTTGGTAAGTTGAAAAGTCGTTAGTAGTCATTGTCCGACCAAAGCATTTTAGGTTCGTTTGTCGAACAGCAAACCTTGAAAACAATGTGTTTTTATTAACAAGCCTTCAGTTGATGCCAACGATGACGTAACATCGCGAATGTACACAACTTGTCACAAGCTAGGATCGAGCGCTATCTAATTACCACACACACCTTCACAAATGACGAAAGCGATCAAATGAATACAGGACAATCGGGCCATGTAAGATTCAGACCAGATAATTTTTGGACGATCCCATCCAGATCAGGGGTGGCGCCAACGGTGTCAGAAGAGCTGCGGCTCCCTCCCGGCCTGGAATTTTTGCCAATTCATCAGGAAGGCCACAGTTATTGGAATGGGGTCCGTCGTTTCACTCAATTTACACCCAATTAATACCCAGTTAACAACAACGTCAAAAAATTGTTTTTTTGGGGGGTGAATTCTAGGAACAAGACTATAGTGCCCGATCGAACCCGTTACTTCGTCGGACAGTTTGAGGTAAGCTGCCACAGAAAATTTAAACAACATTATAATATTTAAACATGAACCTGAAACTAAGAAAATACCCCCCCCCCCCCCAACATAACCCTTTAGTAACTTTACCCAACGCTGATAGCAGACGACACTTGCAACAAAAATTCTTACAGAATTAAAATTTTCCATTTTTGGTCTCAAAACCATAGCTGCTGACCCTTCATTGAAACGAACACAAGAGGCTTGTTACAATGAGGGAAGCCATAAGCTGTTTTAATATAATGCAGCAAAATTGTGAAAGTGGGGGGGGGGGGGGGGGGGGGGGGGGGGGGGTTGGGGCTCTATTTTTTTCCAGATAACCACGGAGGTGTAGGATGGAAAATATGTTATTAAGGGTACGATAGTGAGGGGGAGGGGTGGGAATTGAAGGACACTTTGTCATCGCGTATGGCACAAATATGCAGCAATATTATATGCAACTCCAGAAAGGGAGTACATGCACACGTCTTACCATAGTCCAAACTTGGACCCAAATCTGTTACCTGTATATAATTTTGACTCAAAAGGATGTACCAAACCCCAAACATATTTTCTGACTTTTGTTCCTAGTGTGGACTAGTGTTATTCTTACTCTAATAAATAATTGGGATGTGGCTCAATATGGGTGGTGGGGGGAGGGGGCGTCCTGTAGTCTGTAACATAATTTGGAGAGGCTAATTTTGTTAGAACCAATTCTATCTCACACGATCAATGTGACCATATTGGTAGTGGAGGGGTGGGGCGGGGGGTGTATCATCGCGTATGTCATTAATACACAATATCTCAACATATAAAATGTACAGCGACGCTGGCAGCATTATGTTGCTAATTTTGTTAGAACCAATTCTATCTCACACAGTCAATGTGATCATATTGGAAGGGGGGGGGTGAGCGGGGAGGGGGGGGGGGGGGTAGCAGAGACCGACCTGGACACACGCCAGTGCAAATTTGGCTCCCAGGCTTCATGACCTGGCTCTTAAATCTCAGGCCTAGGCTTCTTAATTGGCGCTTAACTTCTAAGGTCTTATTTCAAATTTTGGTATGTCTTAATTTTCTCTCCATGGATAATCTAGAGGTGCTTTTATTAAATATGATTATAACTTATTGTGGTTTCTGTGTACCTTAGCACTTCAATCAATGTCTTGGACACATTAATCTTCACATTGGTTTCTGATCAAGTCTTGGCTGCCTAAATAGGCAGTCAAGACTTGATCAGAAACTAATGTGAAGATTAATGCTTGCTGTGGTGTACTAAATAAAAATGATGAGAACAGCTATCATAAAACTGCAGTGTATGTTACAAACAGCAGTGTAACTCCACATGTCAGAATCTGGCTAGTAAATTTTAAAAATAGGCTCCAAGACTGGTGTGTATTTTAGACAGTCCTGGTCGGTCTCTGGGAGGTAGGTATTCTGTTATCGCGTATGTCATGAATACACAATGGGTTCGATCGGCGCACTATAGTCTTGTTCCTAGAATTCACCCCAAAAAACAAATTTTTGGCATTTTTATTAACTGTGTATTAATTGTGTGTAATTGGGCGAAATGACAGACCGATTGGAATGGGGTCTGGACTTTTCGTCGGAAAGTCAGTTCGGTGGAACTTAAAATTTTTAATTTGGACACTCCGTCGAAAATATTTTAAATTTAAAAAAAATGACTTGCCACTTTTTAAAATCTGATTAACAGGTCAACGCCAGTCCATTGAGAAAGAAATTCAAAAATGGGAGGGGGGGGGGGCAATGTTAAGAAATTTACATCGGGGTGGCTGATATTGCTAATTTGGGTGAACTGGCTATACTAAAGGGGTATTGGGGTATCCAGATGCCGAACACATCTGGCTTGAGTGCCGAAGGCACAAGCTTTTTGATGGGGTGTGGGGGTTTTACCCCCTCCCCCTGCCCCCCAGAAAAGTTTTTGAAAAGGGCAATCAAAGGAAACATTCTGGTAGCTTTTGAAGCAAAAACCTCTTGAATTTTTTGAATGTCAAAAGTTGTATTTTTTAACAAAATGTTTCAAAAATCCCAATAGAAAGAACCCCATAACATTTTGGGGACGATTCAGACAATTCATGTCAACATTCGTTGCCGACGTAAAGCAGACGCAAATTTCGTTGTACATACAGGGGGGGGGGGGGGTCTTCCAAAAAATTCCAGACACAAGGCCGGGGTGGGTGGGTGGTCGGATGGGGGCCAAAACACCTTTTTTCCTGGAGTTGCAATTTTTTTCCTGGTGGTTTTTTTTTTCAAATTATTTTCACATAACAAGGCTATATTGTTGTTTAGTAGTCTAATAGGCACCTGTTTGTCAGGTAGGGTTAGTGAATAAGGCCCCACTAGGCTGATTAGGGGATTTGTTCTCTTTTTTTGTAAATTAAATTAGATGCATTAAAGAATAGTGTACTCCAGTTTGACTAAAAACAATCAGTTGAAATTTATGAATTTTAATTTGGGAATGGTTAACATAATTTTCATAGCTGAATCATCACGGCACAATTTGGATTTTACAATGAGTAGCAATGTATTTAGCAGAACATCTAAAATAATGTAAAAAATTTATGGAAAGCAATCTAAATGCCCAGTTTCTCTGAGTAGAGCTCTTGTAACCTGAAACTAATGAAAATTCTCACTGTGCATCTTTGATATATAAAACCTCACTTACTCAATTCAAGCTCATAGTGATAGTACCAGGGTTTTCACAGAGGATTTGTCTGGCAATCTCGTGAAAACATGAAACAAAAGTTACAGTTAATATTTGAATTGAAAACTGACCCTGACTGAGCCAGAGTATATAGATGAGTAGCTGAGCATAATACTATGCAGCAAAAGAAGATTATTTTAATCCTCTATTTGATGTTCACAAAAATAGTCTAATTCTTACATTATATGCTGTTATATGCAGAAATCAATGCTGACAATTTTTTCGGTGACGGACCAGGATGGACAGTGAGATTTACAATACTGTTAGGTGACAGATTTTCAGCTTTCCAACGCTATCAACTATCTTTTGAGTAATGACAACTGGCTGAAACCTCAAACCTAGACACTTAGCTTGTAGTCAGGTCATTAAAATTAAAACTTCTTCACTAAATTTAAACTGTTTCTTCAGTCTCGGAACTTAACACATGAATGATAATTATTATGAGAGCATTGAGGCCAGAACTTTCAGTTCAGCATTTGTAATTCATGCACTTCAATAATATTCCAGTATACACTATGCCATAGTGTATATAGGCATATTATTGAAATGCATGAATTACAAATGCTCAACTGAAAGTTCTGTCATCAGGTATTAGAACCACCAGAACATAAAGATGTAAAAAAAACAGTTATCAGATAAGGATTCAAATTAAGGCAAGGATTGACAACTGGAAGCTCAGTGTAATAATTTTTCATTACCCACCGTGGTGATACACTGAAAAAATATAGGTGGTGGGGTGGGTGTCCAAGTGGTCAGAGAAAAAAAAATTTTTTTTGCACGTGGGTGGGTGGGTGGTGGTCAAAAGGTGGAAAAAAATATTTTAGGCCTTGTGTCCGGAATTTTTTGGAAGATCCCCCCCCCCCCCCCCCCCTGGTACATAGGCAAAATTTTTGCCAATGCAAACTCCACTTTCGATGATCACAAATACATGTAAAAATCAGAAACTGAACAATCCAGCCAACATATAAATTGAACATGTTAGCCCAACAATTGAATAATTTCAGTAATTGTTACGCGGCAAAACTCACATAAAAAATTACGGTAGACTACATTGTCTTTGACAACATTTTTTTTTCATTCCAGACCCCTTTAATCTAGAAGCAAAGTGATCACTTTAGTTGATTTATTTACCTTTGGTGGTTTTGAAAAGTCCATTAGAGATAAACAAATTTTCTTTTCAAACATTAATTGACAAGCACGTGTTGTCAAAAATCACCAAACAGTTGTGTGTCAGGGGTTCATGGTGGGGAAAACAGAAAAGTCTGGTGTGGAAATACAGTTAAAACTAGAAGTCCTGTCATGAATTGCGCGGAAATAGCACGTTGATCTGCGCGCTTTTTTTTTCGTAGTTTGGGCGTCAAATTCTGTACATATGGCCTGAGCACAAGCAATGTTTCAGCCAATGGACCTCTGGGTAACCCGGAGGCCCATTGGCTGAAACATTGCTTGTGCTTGCTATGGATAGGCAGGAGAATCTACCATGGTTTGATTGCCATTCAATATGGAAATTGCTTGAAATTCCTACGCGCAGTTAAGGCCAGATAAGCGCACAGTTCATGACAGGACTTCTAGCTTTAACTGTAGAGGGAGCGGGACGTTTCGGTCCTTTACCAGTTCGGCCCCGGGACCTTTCAGCCCGGAACGTTTCGGCATCGATATTTTTTTAAACCTAAGACGAAAAGTTACCGGTGAAAATATTGAGGCCGAAACAACCCTGAACCGAAATAGAAGACAAAGTTCAATGCTGTGATTTTGTTAAACCGCACTGAACCTCATGCAGTCCAGACTGTTCCTAATTAATATTCAGAAGTTACAGGAACAAACAAAAAAAAGCAGTGTTTTGTAATTTATGTGAGTGGATTATTTTCTTTATTGATGTCACAAACTTAAACAAACATGACACAATCTTTTCATGAACACTTCTCGATTGCATTGAACATTAAAGTGGCTATATTGGCATCATTTGAGAAGTGTGAAAATTACGCTGAATGATCATCTCACCTTCCGACAATGTATATGTATATGTATGTAGGTCAGTCCCATTTCAGTCTTCTTTACCGACTTTGTTTATTCATGTTTTGGGTCACCCCAGTCCATCGTTATTTACAAAGATTTATCAGTCGAAGTATGGGGCCTGCGTTATTTAAACGTATCCACAGCAATTCGGCCTGTTTTGAATGAAAATTCTGATTTATAAAAAGTGCCGACGCAAACTGTATTTTAGCTGACGTCAACTGCTTTTGGCTCGGCATTTTGATTGCCGAGTCCAATTCCCTGAATTGTAGGGGCTGGTTGGGCTATACCATTCAACAATGAACAGAGGCTTTTACATTACGGATATCCCTAATGTTGATGTTCTGATTCCAGAATCAAATCATTCACTGATTAACCCTTTACCTAACATAACGTCCAAAACCCTTTACCTAACATAATGGCTATTTTTCTTATATTTTCATTTTTTGGTTCCAAAACATAGGTTATGACCCCTCATTGGAATGTGCGCGTCACGCTTGTTCCAATGATAGGTCATAACCTATGTTTTTGAAGGAAACAATGAAAATTTTTAGTTACATATGTATCCAAGAACTTTTTTATGCGAGTCGTCTGCTACTAGCGTTAGGTAAAGGTTAACCCATTATCCAACACTAGTTTTAGACAAAAAACAAACAGAACATTTTTTTCTTTCATAGTTTATGACCCCTCATTGGAAGGAGCTCAATGAGCTCGTTTCAATGAAGGGTCATAAGCTATGGTTTGGAAGCAAAAAATTAAAATATAAAAAAAAAATTGAATGGCGATTTTTGTGTATAGCGCAGGCAAGTTTTGGCCGTTACGTTAGGTAAAGGGTTATTGTTGAAAAATTGTTATTTTCTCTGTTGATGCCAGTACGTGGATGTTGGATAAGTCCGTCCATAATTAGAAGGCGAAGCGCATTATTCATTGGTCAGTGCGGGAAAGGTTGTAGATTCGATCCTGACCCAGTATGTACACTTGTCCCCAGGGCTAGACACGCCGCCCCAATTTCAGTTAGTTGGAGTGTACGTTGTTGGAAGCAGTGGAGTGGCCAGCGCAAAGCAATTTGGGTGGGGCAAACAGTCTTGCTAGAGCCATTTTGATTGGGTGGGCGGGGTGAACAACATAAACATAAAACGCACGTGGACTGCACACAGCCATGTTGAATGAACAGTTTCTTTACGATTTAGGGCTCAAAAAGCATTTTAGGTTTGTTAATTGGGTAGCAACCTTCAAAAACCTGTATATTTACAAGCATTTTGTTGATGGTATAAATTGGGGGTTGGGCCCATATCGCGCTTGACAGATGTCAACAACTTGTAACAGTCGCTATCAAATTACCAAAACAAACCACTTTGACACATAATCTAGTCTCTGAACAGTAGCATTACGGCACACCATTCGAATATGCCTTCCGTGCTGGTAACTGCGATATTTCAAGATTATTGATACTGGTGACTGAACACCGCAATATAATTAATGCTTTTGGCAAGATAAATTATGTCAACTCAACCTATGAGTCGCACTCCAGAAACTGGATGCTTCACATACAAGTTCAACAAACCAGATATATGATTATAATGACAAAAAATAAGACTACATGGCAGGGCGACCGGAGAGGAAGATGGTGCGTGGGGTCTACGGCGTCGATGTCGCGATTTTTAAGTGTATACGAATATCAACAGAAACCTTTCTCTGGATATAAACAATGGTGTTTTTTTAACACCCAACAGTGTATTCTGATTATTGACCGAAACAACCCAGACAATACAATGAATGATTTTCCCCACAACTTTCCCGGGGGGGGGGGGGGGGGAGGTATTAATTTTTTTTCCGATTTTCAGATCAGATAGGGACTCACGCCATAAGCAATGGCTGTTTTATCCATTTCGTCACGCCAACATTCCATAAAATGTGTATTGCTGCATTCAGAAAGGCTCAAAGTTTAATGTAATGCAATGTGAGGAATTATTTTTGGAAAATCAGCACCAGTCAGAATTTTCAGCTTACCGGTAAGAAAGTCAGGATGAAGTTTTTGTGATCTTTCAATCCCCATCAACTCTCATTCTTAAAGGATTGTTAACAACCCACCCACCACAACCCAATCCACCGCCTTAAGTTCATTCGGAAGAGTTAGATACATGTCTAAGCAATAAACATCAGAGAAGCATGCCTGAACAATTGGGTTCCGTCATCTTGAAGAAAAATGATCATGGGGAAAAAAATTGCAGGGCCAGGAAAAATGTGTTCTGGGTTGCTGAATCCCCCCGCCGAGTGTTGGAACTTGAAAAATTCTCCCCCCACCCCCCCCCCCCCCCCCACCCGACTTTTCACTTTTTCCAGTCATATAGTATATGTTAGACTTAGATATAATCGGTCCTGCCTGACTCTCACATCGTGGTTGGGAATATGTAATATGATGTGTGTGTGTGTGTGTGTGGGGGGGGGGGGGGGGGGGGGGTACTTGATGTAATGCAATGTGAGGAATTTTTTTTAGCTTGCCTGTACTTGACAGAAAGTCAGGATTAGTTTTTTGTGATTTTTCGATCCGGCCCCCATCAACTCTCATTCTTAATGGATTGTGAACTACCCCCACCCTACCCATCGTCTTAAGTTCATTCGGAAGAGTTAAATACATGCCTGAAGATTAAACACAAGAGAAGCATGCCTGAACAATTTGACTCAGTCATTGTAAAGAAAAATGATCGCAGGGAAAAAAATTTGCAGAGCCAGGAAAAAATGTGTTCTGGGCTGCTGCCCCCCTCCCCATCCCACCCCCGTCCAGTGTTCGAAAAAAAAATCAGCCCCCCCCCCCCCCCCGCCTTTTCACTATTTTTCCAGTCACATAGTATATGTGAGACTTTGATATAGTCGGTCCTACCTGACTTTCACATCGTGTGTGTGTGGGGGGGGGGGGATATGTAATGTGATGTGGGGGAGGGGGGGGGGGTGTAAAGAGACTTTCCAAGACCACCAGGCTCCTAAATGTGGGGGAAGGACCATTCCCACCCCAAGCCTAGTCCAAGCTTGGGCCCACGGTCTATAATATAGTTTTTTGTTGGGTACGTCCACGGGACGTAACAAAGCCAAAATTAATATTATGAGCTGTGAGTCCAAATTTGGACTATCTCATAATCTCACGCCACTCTCCACTTATGTTTTTTGTTTTGGGGTACCTGGCCATGTACCCCTCTAACAACTTTTGACTATGGACCCACGATACCATCATTTAGTTGGGTTTTTTACCACTTAATATTCAAAGACGCGGGTTTGGTTTGTGGACAACCTTCCCAAGCCTTCCATCCATTTGATGGACAGGTTCCAGTTGCAACCGGTTTCCAAATTTTGTTTTGAAAAAAACGCTCATTTGCAGCCACTGACACAGGTAAGTGGTAGGTGTCTGACGGGCTTGCTCGTTGGAGGCCTCATGGCCATGCTACTTGCAACACTGCCAGCAGGACTGAACAGGAAAGGTAAAACAAAAACATCGTTTGACTTCGAACGTGAATTAAAATTACTCGCTGGACAATATTATTATCTGTGCGTTTCGGTCTGTCGATCGTTGAATAATAATATTAATAAGCCGACGGTGAACACCGAGATTTCAGCCGATAAATGTTGAAATAAATCTTGTTGGTTATGCATTTCACTCAACAACTAAAATTATGTATAATTATGACTCGATTTATTCTTTACTTGTTTGCCAAGTTTACATTTACATTTGGGTGACGTCTCGAAATGCATTGCGCACGGAGGATAGCTGATAACATCTAACATAACCATTGCACCACAGGAATTTCTGTCGGGGTAATAACCGCCATTTTAGCAAGAACTCATCAGACACGACTGCCAATCGCGGCCTACAGCCCCATTCCTAAGTCGGGTATTATTGTGTCAATAATACACAAGGGAATATCCATCAGGGTTACAGAAACAGGGTTAAACTGTCACAACTTTTGTCCAAAACTATCGACAAGGAATTACTTAGTCAGGATATCGCGGATGTTGTGATGGCCATGCCATATCTTTTGGGTCAGCGCACAACACATTGCCAAAGTATCAGGGGTGCTCAACTATTTTTCAGGTGTGTATTTGGAGGACCAAATTTGAGAACAAAGGACGTGCCCCCCCCCCCCGACATCGCCATTGGTTGAAAGGTCCTATTTGATGAAGTAAACATTTCTGTGTTTTATTTTTCTGTTCTTCGTCACTCCAACCAGTGGCATCACGTGGATAGTTTTCCAAGAAATGAAGTCAGGGGTTGGAATTATGTGAGAGATATCACTGCAAGGCTCAACTCAATATTATTTTCACACTTGACAAAGCTCCATGGTTTTAACTGGTCTCCATGCATTTATATTGTGCACATGCTACTCAAATATTTTGATACAACACCAACCTCCATCAGTTGTATCTGCGAATTGGAACCCATAATTCAACACATAATTCACAATAAGCGCACTATGACGTTTTCAGCCGTGTAAGCCCACAATTAGGACCAGACACCTCACAAACTATATGGACAAATGCAACTCGCAATCTCGGACAAAACGCGATCCCCACAAGTACCATTTCTACGTCCCGCACCCCACAAGTTAAAATATGCACAAGTCCACTGAGTGGTACCTCCTTGTATTTATATTTTGCATATTCTACTCAGATATTTTGATAAAACGCCGACCTCCATCAGTTGTATCTGCGAATTGGAACCCATAATTCAACACATAATTCACAATAAGCGCACTATGACGTTTTCAGCCGTGTAAGCCCACAATTAGGACCAGACACCTCACAAACTATATGGACAAATGCAACTCGCAATCTCGGACAAAACGCGATCCCCACAAGTACCATTTCTACGTCCCGCACCCCACAAGTTAAAATATGCACAAGTCCTCTGAGTGGGTACGTCCGTCCGTCCGTCCGTCCGTCTGTCCGTACGTCAACAATTGGCTATGGCTCGGGCTAGAGGTCGTATTTATGAACCGATCTTTACGAAACTTCTTGTGTACCTTTGTTATGACCCTGTTACGGGAACGAGTGTTTTTAGGTGTGGTCCGAAATTCAAGATGGCTGCCAGCGGCCATTTTGTACCGATGATGCAAAAATCAGTTTTTTGTACAGAACTTCTGTATGAAAGTTCTGATTTGAATAAAGTTTTGTATAAATGTTTAGTACCATGGGATACATCACATATAATACGGGTTTTTTTCTCGTGCGTCAATTATGCAAATTAGACTGACTTTGATTTATTTAGTGTTACTTTCAGAGCTGTAAGTGCCAAGCTGCTATGGCTCGGGCTAGAGGCCGTATTTATGAACCGATCTTCACTATATTTTACTAACTCTCCCTGTTCATGCTACATTACACGGTTGCAGCGGACCCGCAAGATACCCCACAATGAGGAGGAGGAATCTATCCAAAATTGACTGGGACCTCTTCAGAAAAATAATTCAGGTTAAAATAAACAAAAACGGGAGATATAGTGGAGGAAGTTGTAAGTGAGTCTGTCACAGAAGATAATATGTTCCTGAAACCAAAACATAAAACAGTATTGAGAGCAGAGGGAGAGTTAGTAAAATATAGTGAAATTCGAAATCTTGTTTCGTTTGTCTTGGGTACCTTTGCTATCACCTTGGGACGAGAACGAGTGTTTCTGGTTACGGTATAAAATTCAAGAAGGCTGCCAGTGGCCATTTTGTACCGAAATTAGGTCTAATCAGTTTTTTGTACACAACTTCTATACAGCTCAGACTAGAGGCCATATTTATGAACCAATCTTTACGAAACTTCTTGGGTACCTTTGTTATCACCGTGGGATGAGAGCGAGTGTTTTTGGGTGTGGTCCGAAATTCAAGATGGCCACCAGCAGCCATTTTGTACCAAAATTAGTGCAATCAGTCTTTTGTACAGAACTCCTGTATGAAAGTTCTGATTTGAATAAATTTTTGTATGAATGTTTAGTAACATGGAATACATCACATATTGTAAGGGTTTTTTTTTCATGCAGAAATTATGCAAATTAGATGAACTTTGATTTATTCAGTGCTACTTACACAATGTGAGCACACATGTCAATACGGCTCAGGGTAGAGGCTGTATTTATGAACCGATCTTCACAAAACTTCTTGGGTACCTTTGTTATCACCTTGGGACGAGAATGAGTGTTTCTGGGTACTGTCCAAAATTCAAGATGGCTACCAGTGGCCATTTTGTACCAAAATTAGGTCCAATCAGTTTTTTGTCACAAGTTCTATACAGCTCGTATTTATGAATTGATCTTCACAAAACTTCTTGGGTACCTTTGTTTTCACCTTGGGACAGGAACAAGTGTGTTTTGGGATGCCTTTGTTATCACTGTGCTATGAGAACAAATATTTTGGGATTCAGTCAGACCCACTCTGGGACTCAAAGTTTTGTTTTCTAGTTTAGCATCTGACTGTTACCCACCTTTACAATACTTTACCTTTTCCATTTGTTACAGGCAACGGTCAGTATTTATGTACAGACCGTTACAATACTTTATATGTACCTTTGTTATCAGGTCATTACCTAGATGTTTGTCATTGCTGTGTCACATACTACACGTGCATGTCTTTGTCTTGACAAGTTGAGCTACAGTGTCATTGACACTTTCATTATATTTGCTGGTTGTCATCTTGATGTGAAATGTATTTTTTTCCATTTGTTGTAAATAATGTCATTGTTCATTTCTTTGTCATTTTAATAAATGGTTGAGTTGTAGTTATACTTATTGCTGACGAAGTAAGAAATAAAGTATTTCTATTCTAATTGAACTGCGTGTTGTTAGTCATTTATTCCCTAATCCATATTTAACAGTTTGTGAATAGAAACTTACCTTTCTGGACAGAATAGATAATAAAGGATTTTATTAGAGGTGTCAATTGAACATTTTCCAATCAACACCCTAGTAACCTCTATTATCTATCCTGTCGAGGTAATTCCTTTCACTATTGCCGGTTAATATAGGAGGCCGAAACGTCCGGGGCCGAAACGTCCAGGGCCGAAACGTCTCGAGGCCGAAACGTCTCGAGGCCGAAACGTCCTAAGGCCGAAACGTCCCAATACCGTTCAACTCGGCCCTGGTGAGAATCAACTTTTCTGACACTGATTCTTTCCAGGTCCGAGTTCCCCGGGAACCATTCACATTTAATAGACTTGTTGGGTGGAATGTAAACCTTTTTTGGGTAAAAAGGGTAGTGGGCCTGTGGTTTTTGACCCATCACTCATAATCATGTCCATTTCATATCATACTATTTTTGTCTTCTAAATAAACCACAGTAGGTGATAATTGCCGATTCGGTATCACTTGTACACGATTTGTACATGTACACGTACATGTACAAAAATCGCCATAGGATTCAGTGTTAAAATCGTGTACAAGTGCAAAAAATATCGTTTTTTATGGTGATACAGAATCGGCCATTGTTTTAGATCGCACTTTTAACGTTCAAATACCCGTTGGCGAATGCGTACATTCGACACGTCGCTCAAGAGTGAAAAAATGTACGAAATTTTAAGAAAATATAATTAAAAATTTGTTCTCTACGTTCCCATCGTGGATTAGACCATCGATCCATCGTTGGTGAACGCGAGCAAAAAACTTTTTGCCGATTCTGTATCAGCATCAAAAAGCGGTTTGCCGATTCTGTATCACCTAAGTAGGTATCTAATGCAAGATTTATAATTAATTTGGAAATTAATCGTGCTTAAAATGGAAATTTATTCGAATGAGAATCGCCGACTCCGGCTTCATTTGAGGTTGCATGTAAAATTCAAACTTGCAATTGGCGGATCAATAGTCAGGAGTTTTCCCGGATTGTGGTAAGTGACGGGAAACGGTCAAATCGGCCGCCAGCCAAATCGGCCGCTGACAATTTCGGACGAATCGGCCGCCAGTCAGTACGAATCGGCCGCCAGCATTTTCGGTCGAATCGGCCGCTGATATAATATTTGAATATAATAAATGAAGAAGATTATCAGTGAAAATATTTTTTATTCCATTATTTTATCAGAATATTTTCATACAGATAAAATATTTTTTTATTCCATTATTTTATCAGAATATTTTCATACAGACTATAGAATAAAAGAAACTTTTAGATATTTACATTCAATATTTTAGCGGTATATTTTCAAAAAATACAAAAAACCTCAAGACATGTATGTGCACAATTACACAAATATTGTTACTTTTGCAGCATTTTTTTAACGGCTTCTTTGAAAGGCGGTTAATAATGCACTCATCCTAAGGTTTACTCCACTTTTACTATTAGGTAAATTACTGGCGTGTGATCCAATTACTGCTATGACTTACTTATTGCATTCCAATTTGTTTGTTTCTTTATTTATTCAATTTTTTTTCTTCAGACAATTCGCTTTATTAAGAGCCGTCCAGTGATGACTACCAGCCTGGCAATTAATGTCGGACTGATTATCATTATTGAAGGGCTGTTAATAACAACCTTGCACAATATACGCAAAGTGCAGGTTCCATGATGACTGACTCCATGATGATGAATGAAAGGTTTTAGCGCGCCGAAGGCGCGCAGGGATGATGTGGGATTTACAAATCCCTTGCGACCCGGTTAACCTTATTTTTTTTCCTTGGATCACACAGGCCTAGCTTTCCTATTGCCCAAAATGGAGTCTGAGGGGGTTATGCACGCGGTTAGAATACCCGGCAGTTTAAGCTGGAGTGTTAGATGGTCAATACTCAATCCCCCAACGCCTTTAAAACTATTAGAGAGCGAGCTCTGTTCGGTTCCAGTTCGGCGATGGTAGAGGTTTGAGTCCCACCATGGTGGCGAGCCAGAATGTAATGTTGTGCGATGGCAAGTTTAAGGGAAGAAGAGAAAAGAAAACCAAACAGCAACGCCGGTTTGGTAGCGGCCCCGGTATATGACCATAGCGGTTACAAAAAAGAAGTGGAGAAAGCTCCAACAGTTTAGTTTTAAGAAACCGGGAGTCATCCATCAAGCCTTCTGGGAGATAGGATGCCGTATGTGATTTTGAGGTATCTGGTTATCCTTCGGGAATCCCAAATGACCTCCTCCACCCCACCCCACCCCCCCCAAAAAAAAATCACTGACACACACCCTCAAGCCCTTAAAAGGGCTGTTAAATCTTTATTCAAATGTTTATTTATATCAAATGTACACTCGTTCCCAGCCAGACAAGCTTGTTTCAATCCTTGCCTAGCGTTTGGTGGTTTCTTGTATATGTTGCAGAAAGGTAGGTTGCACCAATTCCTCCTACGCTTTGTCTACCATTTCCATGCGTCTTCTTGATAAGAGTGTTGCAAGAAAATTTGAGAATGTTCAGTTAGAAAAGTAAAGGTAGAGAGAAAGATAGGTATCCGCTATTGTATATTGTGCCTGCTGTGTGATTGTTGCTATGGATGGGGTAAGGGGTGTGTTTCTTTGGAGTCCACTCCCAACACGCAGAGTTGCGAGGCAATCCTCACAGACTCAATCCTAAAGACCTCAATGAGTAGCGAGGCAATCCTCACTGACTCCACGCAGTTTAATTCTATTGAGTAATTTTAATTTACTGTGGATTATTTTGTTTTTCTGTTTAGGGTTCGGTGTTCGTTCAGCTTCACCATTGATTCACTATCCTGGAGTATGTGGAAGGTTTTGTTATATAGATCTTATTAAACGCGTTTCAATCGCGCTTCAGCAGAGTTGCGAGGCAGTCCTCACAGACTCTATCCTAAAGTTCCCAATGAGTAGCGAGGCAATCCTCACTGACTCCACGCGATTTAGTTATATTGTATAATTTTTTTTTTTTTTTTTTTTTATTTTCTGGAAACTTATTTTGTTTTTCTGTTAAGGGATCGGTGTTCGTTCAACTCAACCATTAATTCACTATCTTGGAGTCTGTTGAGGGTTTTGGTTTGTAGGTCTTTTAATCGCGTATCAATAGTTTCTATTTTTGCTAGCTCGTGAAGTTCCTTTATCGGTGTCCATTTCGGTTTGCATAGTGCCACTCGCAGGGCATAATTTTGAACCCTCTGTAGCTTCTGAATGTTGGTTTTGCTTAGGTCGCTTGTTATTATGGCACCGTAGTCTAGTACCGGACGTATAAATGTTTTGTAGAGCTTGAGAAGCACATCTTTGTTTGCTCCCCAATTTCTACCTCTGATCATCTTCAGAAAATTGATACGTTTAGTAGCTCTAACCGTAATGGAGTTTACGTGACTGTTTAGACTGAGATTGCTATCTAGGATAAATCCCAGAAATTTGGCCTCTTTGTTTGCTTCTAGTTTGTGATCGTATAACTGGAGATCGATACTCGGGACTGGTTTTTTCCTTTGCTTTTTGAAGAACGTAACTTTTTGAGTTTTGGCGGCATTGAGTTTGATGCGCCACAGGGCACACCAGCTTTCAAGATCGCGAATGGTATCCTGCAGACGATTTTTAATTATGTTTCTGGACTTGCTGGCTGTCCAAATGCCTTTGTCATCTGAGAACTGCGATAGTTCAACAAAGTTTTTCCCTACTTTTTGTATATCATTCACATATATTATGAAAAGAAGCGGACTTAGAACCGACCCTTGTGGTGTTCCCGCTTCGAGTATTACTTCCTCTGACACCTCGCGATTAACCCTCACCTTGATTTTTCGGTCAGTTAGAAATGATGATATGATCCTTAGAATTTTAGTGGGTAATCCCATTTTCGCTAGTTTATATCTCACGCCATTGTGCCATACCGAGTCGAACGCTTTTTCTACATCCAAGAAAAGCGCGGTTCCGATTTCGTTTTGACTAAATGCTGTTTTCATATAATCGACCAGTCTATATACGTGTTCGATTCCCTCTTTCTGACTCCTATACGCTCTTTGCCATTTGTTGAAAAAATTGATTGATTCGAGATAGCTGCGAAGTCTCGTAGTGAGAATCCGCTCAAATATTTTCCCAACACAGCTAAGCAAGCTGATTGGGCGGTAGTTAGAAGGGTTGGTAAGGTCTTTGTCGGGTTTAGGTATCATGACTCCCGTGGCCACTTTCCAGCATTTTGGGAAGTACCCACAGGAGAGACAGCAGTTTAAGAGTTTGGTAAGTCTGCAGTAGAAGATGTTGGGGCACTGTTTCATTATTTTGTAAGAGACTTCGTCTTCTCCTGGGGACGAAGATGACCTGCATTTTCTGATTATACCCATGACCTCTTCTACGCTTATTGGTTCGGTTAATTCATGGTCGTCCCCGTCTTCATGCCTTTTGTCGAAGTTCGGTTCATTGAAGATTGAGTTGTTATCTTGGACAAATTTATTTACTCGTACCTTAAAATCGTTGTCATATCTGTTCCCTTCTTGTGGACGATGTGCCTTCTTTAGAAGTTCGGCAAAAGCACTGGCCTTTGCCTTGTCGTCTATGGCCATAGATCCGTCGCTAGTCTTTAGCGCATTATTATTGGCAGTTTTGCTCTTTTGGCCAGTAAGAGTTTTAAATGTATCCCAGAACCTCTTAGGTTCTCTCAGCCCATTTAGCCCATTTAGGTTTTCGGTTGCTTTTTCCCATCTCACGCGATTGTCGTTAGCTATGGCCTTTTTTACTTCCCCATGAAGGCGATTATACGCGGTTTTAAGTTCTGCTCTTTTCATTGGATCATTCTCTGATTGGTAAGCCCGGAAGGCTTTTCTTTTTTGTTTGATTATTTGAAGAGTTGTTTGGGTTATTCTGTTTATCCGCGTCTTTACTGTTTGCTTGGGACAGATTTCATCTAGCGTACCGTTGATAACGTCGTTAAGGTGGGTGCAGGCTTTTTCTAGTTCATGAACATTTGAGGGGTCATTTGCCTTTATTTTTACTTCGATAATGTTTCTGAAGAGGTTCCAGTCAATTTTTGATAGGTTCCTCCTATTCACGGGAGGATACCTTGCGGGGCCAGTATTACATTTCAGAGTGGCGTGAACCGGCAGGTGATCACTGCCTAGATCATCATCTCCTACAAATATGTCTTGCATTTGGCTGGTTAGTGATTTGCTGGTGATAATCAAGTCTAGGATATCTGATTGATGGAGTGGGTTGTTGCTTATGTATGTTACGTCTTGATCGTTATTTACCACGAATAGATCGAGTTCTTCAATGATATGGAAAAGGGCGTCACCATTAGGCTCAGTCTTATGACAACCGAATACCTGGTGTTTGGAATTGAAATCACCCAAGAATATGCAGTGCTTGTACTTGTTGGTAAAAAATTCAAATACTTTACTGTCTACTGTTGCTTGCGGCTTGTTATAATATGATATGATGGCCACGTGTTTGTGGTCAAGTTCAATTTCAGCTGCAATCACTTCAGCATTGAGGTGGTCGCATGGTATTGATTTGTATTTAATCTCCTGCCTTATTAACAGAGCGACACCGCCGCCTTTTTGGGCGGGACGATCTCTTCTAATAATATCAAAACCACATAACGAGAATTGTTTGTTTGGTTTAAGCCAGGTTTCGCTAATTCCAATTACGTCCGTATTTTTTAAATAATGTGACATTTGCAAATTTTTCTGATTAACGCTTCGAGCGTTCCACTGGACTATTTTTAGTGTATCCATGAATGGTTTAGGAATAACTGTACTAAGTTTATTTAAGTTTAATTACTATTTGTAATATTGTTACATAATTATATTCTGTTGACGGCCGCTTCTAATAGCGTGTGAGATATTTGAGTATTATATAACTTGGAGGCTGTTTTACTAATCTCTTTGCAAACGTCCGAAAGACTGGTGTCCAAGTGTTTCTTCTGACTCCAACACAATATTGGGGCAGATTTATCATAATTCAACTAGCTTGGGGATTCTTTGATATTGAAAACAATGCTCGAGATCAAAAACCGATTGATATCTTTTCAATAACAATGTTCAAAGGTAATCTATTAATCACAAACTCTCTTCGCAACAATAAAGCAGATTAGTAAGTTAACTGGTATTCAAAAACAATATACCTGCCGATTTGCAGTGCCAAAATGATCATTACTGTACAAACAAACACAAACAGTGCATCAAAAAGTTTGCATTGTGATTAAATTACTGTCCAAACAACCTTTTCTGAGAGACAGTTGAGTGAGTGATGTCAAACAGTAAAACAGACCAGTCAGTGACATGTGTAACGTCATTTTAGTTCGCTAATTGACAGTCATACTGATCGGACGTGTCTGTGAAAGCTCCTGACTGAACACATCTCACAGCTTGGATATTAACAAAGCCTATTGTTCTCTGTACCACTTCTGTGCACTCTAGTGTAATTTTGTAAGTGTTTATCTTTAACTCTATCTATTTTCTGTTTGCTTTTCTCTGTTAAAACTAAATATACTTCAACGAAATATTTTACCAATAATTTGCTGATAACTTAGACAATAACTGATAACTGAACAGAGTGACATGGCAACTAACTCCACCATTGAACCCACTTTAATATCGATGATATCTGGATTTCAAAAAGAGATAGCTAGACTGAACGACACTATAGAGGGTTTGCGCTCGGATATTAGGGCTCAAAAAGAACAGTTCGAGGAAGAAAAAATGGAATTAATAAAAGCTTCGACGGAATCAAAAAAGGAAAATAAGTCGGCATCTGGAAAAAAGGGAAAAGGAAGAAATAATTCAGGTTTGGGTTCGTGCCCCAACAACGGAAACTCTAAACAAAAGGGCAAGGGTGTGGAGTCCAACTCGTTTGGCCCTAAAACGAACACAGTTACGGATATCGCTAGTGTTTCTAAACCAGTTGATACAACTCAGCAGTTTTCGAAAACTAATCCTAGCAAGGGGATGGTGGGCAAAACTAATCCGACACCTGTTTCGCCCTTTATAGATAATACCGCTGAGATAGGGAGACCTGTGCACGCCATCTCTTTGGAGGTACCACCAAATCAGGGCTCGGAACTCGTTACCACCAGTCAAGACAACTGGTTGCGTTCGCTCATAGAGCAAGAGGCAACTACTGTTCCCACCTGTGATGTGGTCAATCAGATTACGCCGCGCCCGAAAAGGAAATTGGATACAGACTTCCAGGTAAATGGCGAGTCCCTGGAAATAGAAACGGTGGCTAAGAAAACCCGGAAAGCGTCGACACACACCGATAACCCGGGTGTTGTTGTCGTTGAGACCTCGGACACCATGGATGTTACAGTAGTAACAACCAGTGCGGAGATCCACAATGGTGGGAAATCGGCAGACAGTCACGCAACGGAAACGATACCGGCGACGCCAACATTCACCACTGACGGTGGTGTATCTTTTGCCGACAAGGTAAGAGCCCTTTCTAAACAACCTCAAAAGGATAATACGGCCAAACACCGGACGAATAAACAACCACATCAACCGCTGCAAAACCCCTGCGTAGTCGTCACAAGGGTTCCCACAAAGATCAATGATGGGGATATTGATGAAGCCCTGTCGGGATACTCGTGGGGGAGACTAATATCTAAGACTACAGGCAACCCTACGTGGAAAATTAAAGTAAAATGCCCCAATAGAGCCATAAAACTTAACTTCATTAACAAAGGTGTTTGTATAAACGGACAAAAATATGAGACTGAGGAGTATCGTGTTTTGCCTCAGCCCACACAATGTCATAAATGCCAGAAATTTGGCCATATGTCGAACAGATGCAAAGGAGAGTTGCGTTGCATGAAATGCGGCGAAAAACATATAACAAAGTCGTGCAAGGTTTCAACACTGAAATGCCCAAATTGTAACGGGCAACACCCAAGCAATTATCGGGGGTGTCCCCACTACAAAAAAGTTAAAACCGACATAGAACTCAAAGCTATTAATGTCAACAGCGTAGAAAACTCAGCCTCTCCACATTCGATGTGCAGCCTAATGGCTGGTTCAATTTTTAATATAATGAACAAACACTTCGACGTCAGTCTTTCCGACATATGTAAAGAAGTTGGGAAAACAGCATCCAAATTATATCGAACTCAAATTTCTTCCTCGCTAATAGAAGCCGCCATAAATAAAATATAAATCACACCCACAACACGTTAACTAGTAAAATTACGTCAGGTACTGAACACCTATGGATAAGTTGAAAATAATTCAGTGGAACGCTCGAAGCGTTAACTGCAAAAGCTCACAGATGTCCGATTACTTCACCAACGTAGATGTAATTGGTATCAGCGAAACATGGTTAAAGCCAAGTAAGACATTTTTGCTAAGTGGATTCAACATCATTAGACGAGACCGTCCCACACAACGTGGAGGCGGAGTCGCTCTACTCATAAGGCAGGACTTAAAATATAAAACGATATCAAGCGATCATCTCAACGCAGAGGTGATTGCCGCTGAGATTGAACTAGATCATAAAAAAGTTGCCGTAATCTCATATTATAATGAACCGAAAAAAACAGTTGACAGCAAAGTCTTTGAATTCTTTGTGAAAAATCACAAACACTGTATTTTCTTAGGTGATTTCAATGCCAAACATCAGGTTTTCGGATGCAATAAAACGGAGCCCAATGGCGATGCTCTCTTCAATATCATCGAACAATTTGATCTTTTTGTATTAAATAACGACCACGACATTACTCACGTCAGTAACAACACCCTCCACCAATCTGACATCCTTGACCTAATTATAACCAGTAACTCACTAACTAATCAAATGCAAGACATATATGTGGGGGACGATGATTTAGGTAGCGACCACCTGCCTGTTCATGCTACATTACACGGTTGCAGCGGACCCGCAAGATACCCCACAATGAGGAGGAGGAATCTATCCAAAATTGACTGGGACCTCTTCAGAAAAATAATTCAGGTTAAAATAAACAAAAACGACCCAATGAATACCTGCGAGCTCGAGCAAGCATGTACCAATCTCAGTGAAGTCATTAACAATACTCTTGATGAGATTTGTCCCAAACAGACAGTTAAACCGCGGGCCAACAGAATAACTGAAACCACACTCCAAATAATAAAACAAAAAAGAAAGGCCTTCCGTGCATACAAATCAGAAAAACTTCCAACTAAAAAGGTCGAACTTAAAGCCGTGTATAATCGCCTCCACGGCGAAGTTAAAAAAGCAATAGCAAACGACAATCGCGTGAGATGGAAAAAAGCAACGGAAAATCTAAATGGACTCAGGGAGACTAAAAAGTTTTGGGATACTTTTAAAACCCTTACTGGACAAAAACATAAAGACGCCAACAGTAAGGCACTAAAGATCAACGATGGAACTATGGCCCTGGATGACAAGGCGAAGGCTAGCGCCTTTGCTGAGCTCCTTAAGAAATATCATCGTCCACATGAGGGCGATAGGTTTGATGACGAATTCAAAGAAAAAGTAAACAAATTTGTTCAAGACAACAAGACAACGTTTAACGATGCCAACTTCAGCCAAACGCCCGAGGACGGGGATGGCCATGAACTCACGGAACCGATAAGCAAAGAAGAAGTGGCTAACACAATTAAAAAATGTAAGTCTTCTTCTTCCCCAGGAGGGGACGAGGTCTCATACAAAATCCTGAAACAATGTCCCAACACTTTTTTCGGTAGACTCACTAACCTCCTAAACTGCTGTCTCTCTAGTGGATACTTCCCAAAATGTTGGAAAGTAGCTACAGGAGTCATGATACCCAAACCCGACAAGGATTTGAGCAACCCAGCTAATTACCGCCCAATCAGCCTACTCAGCTGTATTGGAAAAATTTTCGAACGGATTCTCACGACTAGACTCCGCAGCCATCTCGAATCAATCAGCTTTTTCAACAAGTGGCAAAGGGCATACAGGAGCCAAAGAGAGGGAATCGAGCATGTTTATAGACTGGTAGATTATATGAAAACGGCGTTCAGTCAAAATGAAATAGGAACCGCGCTATTACTCGACGTAGAAAAAGCGTTTGACTCTGTCTGGCACAATGGCATGAGATATAAACTAGCTAAAATGGGGCTACCTACCAAAATTCTAAGGATCATATCATCATTTTTATCTGATCGAAAAATCAAAGTGAGAGTCAACCGCGAAGTGTCAGCCGAGGTAAAACTCGAAGCGGGCACTCCACAGGGTTCGGTCCTCAGCCCGCTTCTATTTATAATATATGTGAATGACATTGACAAACTAGGGAAGAACCATGTTGAGCTATCTCAATTCTCAGACGACAAAGGAATGTGGACGGCCAGTAAGTCTGGAAACATAATACAAAACCGCCTGCAGGATACCATCCGCGACCTGCAAGACTGGTGCGCTCTGTGGCGCATCAAGCTAAATGCCACGAAAACACAAAGAATCACATTCTATAAAAAACAAAGGAAAAAGCCTGTCCCTAATATTGAGCTTAAGCTTTACGATCATAAACTTGAGGCTAGTAATGAGGCAAAGTTTCTGGGATTCAACCTGGATAGCAGTCTCAATCTAAACAATCACATAAACTCAGTCACCGTCAAAGCCACTAAACGCATCAATTTCCTGAAAATGATCAGAGGTAAAAATTGGGGAGCCAATAAAGAAATTCTCCTCAATCTTTACAAATCATATATACGCCCAGTACTAGAGTATGGGGCCATAATAACAAGTGACCTGAATAAAACCAACATTGAAAAACTACAACGGGTCCAAAATCATGCCTTGCGCGTGGCTCTGCGCAAGCCCACGTGGACATCGATAAAACAACTTCACGAGATAGCAAAAATAGACACTATAGCAATGCGCTTAAAAGATCTTCAAAGCAAAACTCTAAATAGACTTAAAGACAGCGAATTAATAATAGAACTCAATGCGCATCGCGTCCTCAATAGGAAAACTAAATAATCTGGGGCATGTCTATCGAAAGGGTTAAAGATTACATCATTGTGATGGGGTGAGCCAGTTATTCTGTGACCTAAATTTAGAACTGGCTGCGGGTGACACGATACGCACGAAAGCTTGCCTCTGTTACCAGTGGGAGTTGCAAACAGCGAGGAAAATCTCCACCTGCTGCCGGGTCTCCCCTCCTTGAGATATAAATCTCGGGGGAAAAATGCTGGCTTCCCCATCCAAAAGGACGGAAAAGGTGTAAATTAAAAACGAATCGCTCTAATTTCCAGCTCTCTATCTTTTCTTCCTCCTCTATCTCATCAGACACACGACCAAACTGAATGACATACTATGAGGGATTGAAACAATCCTCAAGGAAAGATGTGCAGAAAACCTAACAAGACCAAGGCAAGGATTGAAACAATCTTGCCAGAAAACAGCCCTTTTTTTTGGGGGGGGGGGGGGGGGTGGAGGTCATTTGGAATTCCCGAAGGATAACCAGATACCTCAAATCACATACGGCATCCTATCTCCCAGAAGGCTTGATGGATGACTCCCGGTTTTTTTCAAACTAAACTGTTGGAGCTTTCTCCATTCCTTTTTTGTAACCGCTATGGTCATATACCGGGGCCGCTACCAAACCGGCGTTGCTGTTTGGTTTTCTTTTTTCCTTTTCCCTTAAAATTGCCATCGCACAACATTATATTCTGGCTCGCCACCATGGTGGGACTCAAACCTCTACCATCGCCAAGCTGTAACCGAATAGAGCCCACTCTCCAATAGTCTTAATGGCGTTGAGGGTTTGGTCTTTGACATTCTATCACTCCAATGCAAACTGCCAGGAATTCTTACCGCGTGCATACCCCTTCAGACCCCATTTGAGGCAATAGGAAAGCTAGGCCTGTGTGATCCAAGATCCAAGTGAAATAAAATAAGGCTAACCGGGTCGCAAGGGATTTGGAAATCCCACATCGTCCCTGCGCGCCTTCGGCGCGCTAAAACCTTTCATTCATTCATTCATTCATGTGTAACGTCATTTCGGTAATTGACAGTCATACTGAACGGACGTGTCTGTGAAAGCTCCTGACTGAACACATCTCACAGCTTGGATATTAACAAAGCCTATTGTTCTCTGTACCACTTCTGTGCACTCTAGTGTAATTTTGTAAGTGTTTATCTTTAACTCTATCTATTTTCTGTTTGCTTTTCTCTGTTAAAACTAAATATACTTCAACGAAATATTTTACCAATAATTTGTTGATAACTTAGACAATAACTGATAACTGAACAGAGTGACATGGCAACTAACTCCACCACTGAACCCACTTCGGGAATGGATTTAATATCGATGATATCTGGATTTCAAAAAGAGATAGCTAGATTGAACGACACTATAGAGGGTTTGCGCTCGGATATTAGGGCTCAAAAAGAACAGTTCGAGAAAGAAAAAATGGAATTAATAAAAGCTTCGACGGAATCAAAAAAAGAAAATAAGTCGGCATCTGGAAAAAAGGGAAAAGGAAGAAATAATTCAGGTTTGGGTTCGTGCCTCAGCAACGGAAACTCTAAACAAAAGGGCAAGGGTGTGGAGTCCAACTCGTTGGGCCTTAAAACGAACACAGTTACGGATATCGCTAGTGTTTCAAAACCAGTTGATTCAACTCAGCAGTTTTCGAAAACTAATCCTAGCAAGGGGATGGTGGGCAAAACTAATCCGACACCTGTTTCGCCCTTTACAGATAATACCGCTGAGATGGGGAGACCTGTGCACGCCATCTCTTTGGAGGTACCACCAAATCAGGGCTCGGAACTCGTTACCACCAGTCAAGACAACTGGTTGCGTTCGCTCATAGAGCAAGAGGCAACTACTGTTCCCACCTGTGATGTGGTCAATCAGATTACGCCGCGCCCGAAAAGGAAATTGGATACAGACTTCCAGGAAAATGGCGAGTCCCTGGAAATAGAAACAGTGGCTAAGAAAACCCGGAAAGCGTCGACACACACCGATAACCCGGGTGTTGTTGTCGTTGAGACCTCGGACACCATGGATGTTACAGTAGTAACAACCAGTGCGGAGATCCACAATGGTGGGAAATCGGCAGACAGTAACGCAACGGAAACGATACCGGCGACGCCAACATTCACCACTGACGGTGGTGTATCTTTTGCCGACAAGGTAAGAGCCCTTTCTAAACAACCTCAAAAGGATAATACGGCCAAACACCGGACGAATAAACAACCACATCAACCGCTGCAAAACCCCTGCGTAGTCATCACAAGGGTTCCCACAAAGATCAATGATGGGGATATTGATGAAGCCCTGTCGGGATACTCGTGGGGGAGACTAATATCTAAGACTACAGGCAACCCTACGTGGAAAATTAAAGTAAAATGCCCCAATAGAGCCATAAAACTTAACTTCATTAACAAAGGTGTTTGTATAAACGGACAAAAATATGAGACTGAGGAGTATCGTGTTTTGCCTCAGCCCACACAATGTCATAAATGCCAGAAATTTGGCCACATGTCGAACAGATGCAAAGGAGAGTTGCGTTGCATGAAATGCGGCGAAAAACATATAACAAAGTCGTGCAAGGTTTCAACACTGAAATGCCCAAATTGTAACGGGCAACACCCAAGCAATTATCGGGGGTGTCCCCACTACAAAAAAGTTAAAACCGACATAGAACTCAAAGCTATTAATGTCAACAGCGTAGAAAACTCAACCTCTCCACATTCGATGTGCAGCCTAATGGCTGGTTCAATTTTTAATATAATGAACAAACACTTCGACGTCAGTCTTTCCGACATATGTAAAGAAGTTGGGAAAACAGCATCCAAATTATATCGAACTCAAATTTCTTCCTTGCTAATAGAAGCCGCCATAAATAAAATATAAATCACACCCACAACACGTTAACTAGTAAAATTACGTCAGATACTGAACACTTATGGATAAGTTGAAAATAATTCAGTGGAACGCTCGAAGCGTTAACTGCAAAAGCTCACAGATGTCCGACTACTTCACCAACGTAGATGTAATTGGTATCAGCGAAACTTGGTTAAAGCCAAGTAAGACATTTTTGCTAAGTGGATTCAACATCATTAGACGAGACCGTCCCACACAACGTGGAGGCGGAGTCGCTCTCCTCATAAGGCAGGACTTAAAATATAAAACGATATCAAGCGATCATCTCAACGCAGAGGTGATTGCCGCTGAGATTGAACTAGATCATAAAAAAGTTGCCGTAATCTCATATTATAATGAACCGAAAAAAACAGTTGACAGCAAAGTCTTTGAATTCTTTGTGAAAAATCACAAACACTGTATTTTCTTAGGTGATTTCAATGCCAAACATCAGGTTTTCGGATGCAATAAAACGGAGCCCAATGGCGACGCTCTCTTCAATATCATCGAACAATTTGATCTTTTTGTATTAAATAACGACCACGACATTACTCACGTCAGTAACAACACCCTCCACCAATCCGACATCCTTGACCTAATTATAACCAGTAAATCACTAACTAATCAAATGCAAGACATATATGTGGGGGACGATGATTTAGGTAGCGACCACCTGCCTGTTCATGCTACATTACACGGTTGCAGCGGACCCGCAAGATACCCCACAATGAGGAGGAGGAATCTATCCAAAATTGACTGGGACCTCTTCAGAAAAATAATTCAGGTTAAAATAAACAAAAACGGGAGATATAGTGGAGGAAGTTGTAAGTGAGTCTGTCACAGAAGATAATATGTTCCTGGAACCAAAACATAAAACAGTATTGAGAGCAGAGGGAGAGTTAGTAAAATATAGTGAAATTCGAAATCTTGTTTCGTTTGTTTCAGCATTACTTTATTGACATAGACTTTCTACACCTTTCATTTTTAATACCTAATACCTAATTTAATACCTTTTTCAGCTTGACACAAATTTTCTACACTGTGATGAGTTTTTAGTTGCAGACATCAAAATGAATGGACATCGTCATCTGATCTTCTCAACACCATTTCAGCTTGATTTACTGAGACAGACACGCAGATGGTTCATGGATGGGACATTTAAGGTAATTATAATAAATATAGGAATTTCCAATATCATTATTTTTTATACTAATAATTTTTTCATCTATGTAATTTGTACTTCTCACATGCATCCACATTTATTGTACATATTTATCGTTCCAGGTGGTTGGTCCTCCATTCAGGCAAAGTGGTCAACTTATGTCAATCAATGCCTTCGTTCAGAAAGATGGAAAAAGAAAACAATTCCCCTTGGTCTTCGCACTCATGTCAAGTAAAAGAATTGCTGATTACGTACCTGTTTTGGAAGCAATCAAGAAAAAATTGGTAGATCCTGTGGTTGACACTTTTGTAATGGATTTTGAAAAAGGTGAGCAACTACAATTTTCTCATCAATAATAAATAAATTTAAATAAATAATGGTAATATAGAATATAAATTATATAAATATAATAATGGTAATATAGAATATAAATAATATAAATATAATAGAATAAAATAACAATAAAATAAATATAATTATAATATATATAATGAGGTATAATATTTTTTAATTTGCAGGAGCATGGTAAGCAGTACGTCAAGTCTTTCCAAACATCACAATAAAAGGCTGTGTTTTCCACTGGTCACAGGCAGTATATAGACGTGTCCAAGAATTGGGGTTAAGCACAACATACAGAGAGAGAGAGTCAATTTTTAAATATATCAGACAACTTCTAGCATTACCTTTTCTGCCAGCAACCCACATCACTGGAGCCTTTCATGCATTAAAAGATCGCGCAAATACACCACAGTTGAATCAACTTGTAGACTACATTGAACGACAATGGATTAATAACTCTGTTTTTGATGTACCATCATGGAGTGTATATGGATACACTGTTCGCACCAATAATGATGTTGAAGGTGAGTTGATAATAATTTTACCTTCATCCGAATGAATTCTCTCTCTTTCTCTCTCTCTCTCTCTCTGTATGTTTTATTTCAACTGAACTGAAACTCAATTTAAATTAACTATTCTTTGTTACATTACAGGATGGCATCTCAGAATGAATGGAAAAACTGGTGGTAATCTTGGAATGTACAGACTGATTCCATTTCTGCAGAAAGAAGCTCGGACGGTTCAAATCAATGTTACTGCATCAGACCTAGAACAAGCGAATTCGACGAGATATTCTGCATTATGCCAAAAGTTAGAGCCAGCATGGGAACAATATAGAAATGATGACATCTCAACTAGCACCTTCCTCCATCGATGTGCCAACCTGTACGCGCCACTTGAAAAATAAAGAAAACACTGTATAATTAATGTATCTATACAAATAAAATAAATGGTATATGCAGGTACAAATCACTGAAAATGTAAATATTGATGTAAATATTACCATTATTTAATATTAATATCATCTCGATGTGAAATATTTTCATTTGTTGTAAATAATGTCATCGTTAATTTCTTTGTCATTTTTAGCTCAACTTTGACGAAGTCAAATTTGAGCTATTGTCATGGTCCGTCGTCCGTCTGTCCGTCCGTCCGTCCGTCCGTCCGCTCCCACTCAGAGGACTTGTGAGGTGAATTGCACGTACAAACCGGACTTGTGTGGTTTTTCGTAGTTGTGAGGTGCAACTCACAAAAAGACAACAGCTGTGAACACAATAACCCCACAAGACTCCAAATTTCAACTGCAGCTCAGAAGTTTTCGGACAAACGGACGGCCAACTTTGAAACGGCTAAGATCGTAAGCGAGAATCCTGCAAATCATTATTCTACCACGTGGTACGAGTATCCAATCAAACAGTGTTGCTAAATGAGCCAATGAAAAGGGGCAGTTTGGAAAAGGGCGTGATCAGTATTCCATATTTGGTAACTGGAGATTTTCGCATGCGGAACGTAATTTTGGAAATGTTAACCAGGGCCGAATGAATGTATAATTTTACTTTGGTAAGTTGAAAAGTCGTTAGTAGTCATTGTCCGACCAAAGCATTTTAGGTTCGTTTGTCGAACAGCAAACCTTGAAAACAATGTGTTTTTATTAACAAGCCTTCAGTTGATGCCAACGATGACGTAACATCGCGAATGTACACAACTTGTCACAAGCTAGGATCGAGCGCTATCTAATTACCACACACACCTTCACAAATGACGAAAGCGATCAAATGAATACAGGACAATCGGGCCATGTAAGATTCAGACCAGATAATTTTTGGACGATCCCATCCAGATCAGGGGTGGCGCCAACGGTGTCAGAAGAGCTGCGGCTCCCTCCCGGCCTGGAATTTTTGCCAATTCATCAGGAAGGCCACAGTTATTGGAATGGGGTCCGTCGTTTCACTCAATTTACACCCAATTAATACCCAGTTAACAACAACGTCAAAAAATTGTTTTTTTGGGGGGTGAATTCTAGGAACAAGACTATAGTGCCCGATCGAACCCGTTACTTCGTCGGACAGTTTGAGGTAAGCTGCCACAGAAAATTTAAACAACATTATAATATTTAAACATGAACCTGAAACTAAGAAAATACCCCCCCCCCCCCCAACATAACCCTTTAGTAACTTTACCCAACGCTGATAGCAGACGACACTTGCAACAAAAATTCTTACAGAATTAAAATTTTCCATTTTTGGTCTCAAAACCATAGCTGCTGACCCTTCATTGAAACGAACACAAGAGGCTTGTTACAATGAGGGAAGCCATAAGCTGTTTTAATATAATGCAGCAAAATTGTGAAAGTGGGGGGGGGGGGGGGGGGGGTTGGGGCTCTATTTTTTTCCAGATAACCACGGAGGTGTAGGATGGAAAATATGTTATTAAGGGTACGATAGTGAGGGGGAGGGGTGGGAATTGAAGGACACTTTGTCATCGCGTATGGCACAAATATGCAGCAATATTATATGCAACTCCAGAAAGGGAGTACATGCACACGTCTTACCATAGTCCAAACTTGGACCCAAATCTGTTACCTGTATATAATTTTGACTCAAAAGGATGTACCAAACCCCAAACATATTTTCTGACTTTTGTTCCTAGTGTGGACTAGTGTTATTCTTACTCTAATAAATAATTGGGATGTGGCTCAATATGGGTGGTGGGGGGAGGGGGCGTCCTGTAGTCTGTAACATAATTTGGAGAGGCTAATTTTGTTAGAACCAATTCTATCTCACACGATCAATGTGACCATATTGGTAGTGGAGGGGTGGGGCGGGGGGTGTATCATCGCGTATGTCATTAATACACAATATCTCAACATATAAAATGTACAGCGACGCTGGCAGCATTATGTTGCTAATTTTGTTAGAACCAATTCTATCTCACACAGTCAATGTGATCATATTGGAAGGGGGGGGGGGGGTGAGCGGGGAGGGGGGGGGTAGCAGAGACCGACCTGGACACACGCCAGTGCAAATTTGGCTCCCAGGCTTCATGACCTGGCTCTTAAATCTCAGGCCTAGGCTTCTTAATTGGCGCTTAACTTCTAAGGTCTTATTTCAAATTTTGGTATGTCTTAATTTTCTCTCCATGGATAATCTAGAGGTGCTTTTATTAAATATGATTATAACTTATTGTGGTTTCTGTGTACCTTAGCACTTCAATCAATGTCTTGGACACATTAATCTTCACATTGGTTTCTGATCAAGTCTTGGCTGCCTAAATAGGCAGTCAAGACTTGATCAGAAACTAATGTGAAGATTAATGCTTGCTGTGGTGTACTAAATAAAAATGATGAGAACAGCTATCATAAAACTGCAGTGTATGTTACAAACAGCAGTGTAACTCCACATGTCAGAATCTGGCTAGTAAATTTTAAAAATAGGCTCCAAGACTGGTGTGTATTTTAGACAGTCCTGGTCGGTCTCTGGGAGGTAGGTATTCTGTTATCGCGTATGTCATGAATACACAATGGGTTCGATCGGCGCACTATAGTCTTGTTCCTAGAATTCACCCCAAAAAACAAATTTTTGGCATTTTTATTAACTGTGTATTAATTGTGTGTAATTGGGCGAAATGACAGACCGATTGGAATGGGGTCTGGACTTTTCGTCGGAAAGTCAGTTCGGTGGAACTTAAAATTTTTAATTTGGACACTCCGTCGAAAATATTTTAAATTTAAAAAAAATGACTTGCCACTTTTTAAAATCTGATTAACAGGTCAACGCCAGTCCATTGAGAAAGAAATTCAAAAATGGGAGGGGGGGGGGGCAATGTTAAGAAATTTACATCGGGGTGGCTGATATTGCTAATTTGGGTGAACTGGCTATACTAAAGGGGTATTGGGGTATCCAGATGCCGAACACATCTGGCTTGAGTGCCGAAGGCACAAGCTTTTTGATGGGGTGCGGGGGTTTTACCCCCTCCCCCTGCCCCCCAGAAAAGTTTTTGAAAAGGGCAATCAAAGGAAACATTCTGGTAGCTTTTGAAGCAAAAACCTCTTGAATTTTTTGAATGTCAAAAGTTGTATTTTTTAACAAAATGTTTCAAAAATCCCAATAGAAAGAACCCCATAACATTTTGGGGACGATTCAGACAATTCATGTCAACATTCGTTGCCGACGTAAAGCAGACGCAAATTTCGTTGTACATACAGGGGGGGGGGGGGGGGGGGGGTCTTCCAAAAAATTCCAGACACAAGGCCGGGGTGGGTGGGTGGTCGGATGGGGGCCAAAACACCTTTTTTCCTGGAGTTGCAATTTTTTTCCTGGTGGTTTTTTTTTTCAAATTATTTTCACATAACAAGGCTATATTGTTGTTTAGTAGTCTAATAGGCACCTGTTTGTCAGGTAGGGTTAGTGAATAAGGCCCCACTAGGCTGATTAGGGGATTTGTTCTCTTTTTTTGTAAATTAAATTAGATGCATTAAAGAATAGTGTACTCCAGTTTGACTAAAAACAATCAGTTGAAATTTATGAATTTTAATTTGGGAATGGTTAACATAATTTTCATAGCTGAATCATCACGGCACAATTTGGATTTTACAATGAGTAGCAATGTATTTAGCAGAACATCTAAAATAATGTAAAAAATTTATGGAAAGCAATCTAAATGCCCAGTTTCTCTGAGTAGAGCTCTTGTAACCTGAAACTAATGAAAATTCTCACTGTGCATCTTTGATATATAAAACCTCACTTACTCAATTCAAGCTCATAGTGATAGTACCAGGGTTTTCACAGAGGATTTGTCTGGCAATCTCGTGAAAACATGAAACAAAAGTTACAGTTAATATTTGAATTGAAAACTGACCCTGACTGAGCCAGAGTATATAGATGAGTAGCTGAGCATAATACTATGCAGCAAAAGAAGATTATTTTAATCCTCTATTTGATGTTCACAAAAATAGTCTAATTCTTACATTATATGCTGTTATATGCAGAAATCAATGCTGACATTTTTTTCGGAGACGGACCAGGATGGACAGTGAGATTTACAATACTGTTAGGTGACAGATTTTCAGCTTTCCAACGCTATCAACTATCTTTTGAGTAATGACAACTGGCTGAAACCTCAAACCTAGACACTTAGCTTGTAGTCAGGTCATTAAAATTAAAACTTCTTCACTAAATTTAAACTGTTTCTTCAGTCTCGGAACTTAACACATGAATGATAATTATTATGAGAGCATTGAGGCCAGAACTTTCAGTTCAGCATTTGTAATTCATGCACTTCAATAATATTCCAGTATACACTATGCCATAGTGTATATAGGCATATTATTGAAATGCATGAATTACAAATGCTCAACTGAAAGTTCTGTCATCAGGTATTAGAACCACCAGAACATAAAGATGTAAAAAAAAAACAGTTATCAGATAAGGATTCAAATTAAGGCAAGGATTGACAACTGGAAGCTCAGTGTAATAATTTTTCATTACCCACCGTGGTGATACACTGAAAAAATATAGGTGGTGGGGTGGGTGTCCAAGTGGTCAGAGAAAAAAAATTTTTTTTTGCACGTGGGTGGGTGGGTGGTGGTCAAAAGGTGGAAAAAAATATTTTAGGCCTTGTGTCCGGAATTTTTTGGAAGATCCCCCCCCCCCCCCCCCCCCCCTGGTACATAGGCAAAATTTTTGCCAATGCAAACTCCACTTTCGATGATCACAAATACATGTAAAAATCAGAAACTGAACAATCCAGCCAACATATAAATTGAACATGTTAGCCCAACAATTGAATAATTTCAGTAATTGTTACGCGGCAAAACTCACATAAAAAATTACGGTAGACTACATTGTCTTTGACAACATTTTTTTTTCATTCCAGACCCCTTTAATCTAGAAGCAAAGTGATCACTTTAGTTGATTTATTTACCTTTGGTGGTTTTGAAAAGTCCATTAGAGATAAACAAATTTTCTTTTCAAACATTAATTGACAAGCACGTGTTGTCAAAAATCACCAAACAGTTGTGTGTCAGGGGTTCATGGTGGGGAAAACAGAAAAGTCTGGTGTGGAAATACAGTTAAAACTAGAAGTCCTGTCATGAATTGCGCGGAAATAGCACGTTGATCTGCGCGCTTTTTTTTTTCGTAGTTTGGGCGTCAAATTCTGTACATATGGCCTGAGCACAAGCAATGTTTCAGCCAATGGACCTCTGGGTAACCCGGAGGCCCATTGGCTGAAACATTGCTTGTGCTTGCTATGGATAGGCAGGAGAATCTACCATGGTTTGATTGCCATTCAATATGGAAATTGCTTGAAATTCCTACGCGCAGTTAAGGCCAGATAAGCGCACAGTTCATGACAGGACTTCTAGCTTTAACTGTAGAGGGAGCGGGACGTTTCGGTCCTTTACCAGTTCGGCCCCGGGACCTTTCAGCCCGGAACGTTTCGGCATCGATATTTTTTTAAACCTAAGACGAAAAGTTACCGGTGAAAATATTGAGGCCGAAACAACCCTGAACCGAAATAGAAGACAAAGTTCAATGCTGTGATTTTGTTAAACCGCACTGAACCTCATGCAGTCCAGACTGTTCCTAATTAATATTCAGAAGTTACAGGAACAAACAAAAAAAAGCAGTGTTTTGTAATTTATGTGAGTGGATTATTTTCTTTATTGATGTCACAAACTTAAACAAACATGACACAATCTTTTCATGAACACTTCTCGATTGCATTGAACATTAAAGTGGCTATATTGGCATCATTTGAGAAGTGTGAAAATTACGCTGAATGATCATCTCACCTTCCGACAATGTATATGTATATGTATGTAGGTCAGTCCCATTTCAGTCTTCTTTACCGACTTTGTTTATTCATGTTTTGGGTCACCCCAGTCCATCGTTATTTACAAAGATTTATCAGTCGAAGTATGGGGCCTGCGTTATTTAAACGTATCCACAGCAATTCGGCCTGTTTTGAATGAAAATTCTGATTTATAAAAAGTGCCGACGCAAACTGTATTTTAGCTGACGTCAACTGCTTTTGGCTCGGCATTTTGATTGCCGAGTCCAATTCCCTGAATTGTAGGGGCTGGTTGGGCTATACCATTCAACAATGAACAGAGGCTTTTACATTACGGATATCCCTAATGTTGATGTTCTGATTCCAGAATCAAATCATTCACTGATTAACCCTTTACCTAACATAACGTCCAAAACCCTTTACCTAACATAATGGCTATTTTTCTTATATTTTCATTTTTTGGTTCCAAAACATAGGTTATGACCCCTCATTGGAATGTGCGCGTCACGCTTGTTCCAATGATAGGTCATAACCTATGTTTTTGAAGGAAACAATGAAAATTTTTAGTTACATATGTATCCAAGAACTTTTTTATGCGAGTCGTCTGCTACTAGCGTTAGGTAAAGGTTAACCCATTATCCAACACTAGTTTTAGACAAAAAACAAACAGAACATTTTTTTCTTTCATAGTTTATGACCCCTCATTGGAAGGAGCTCAATGAGCTCGTTTCAATGAAGGGTCATAAGCTATGGTTTGGAAGCAAAAAATTAAAATATAAAAAAAAAATTGAATGGCGATTTTTGTGTATAGCGCAGGCAAGTTTTGGCCGTTACGTTAGGTAAAGGGTTATTGTTGAAAAATTGTTATTTTCTCTGTTGATGCCAGTACGTGGATGTTGGATAAGTCCGTCCATAATTAGAAGGCGAAGCGCATTATTCATTGGTCAGTGCGGGAAAGGTTGTAGATTCGATCCTGACCCACATCAGTATGTACACTTGTCCCCAGGGCTAGACACGCCGCCCCAATTTCAGTTAGTTGGAGTGTACGTTGTTGGAAGCAGTGGAGTGGCCAGCGCAAAGCAATTTGGGTGGGGCAAACAGTCTTGCTAGAGCCATTTTGATTGGGTGGGCGGGGTGAACAACATAAACATAAAACGCACGTGGACTGCACACAGCCATGTTGAATGAACAGTTTCTTTACGATTTAGGGCTCAAAAAGCATTTTAGGTTTGTTAATTGGGTAGCAACCTTCAAAAACCTGTATATTTACAAGCATTTTGTTGATGGTATAAATTGGGGGTTGGGCCCATATCGCGCTTGACAGATGTCAACAACTTGTAACAGTCGCTATCAAATTACCAAAACAAACCACTTTGACACATAATCTAGTCTCTGAACAGTAGCATTACGGCACACCATTCGAATATGCCTTCCGTGCTGGTAACTGCGATATTTCAAGATTATTGATACTGGTGACTGAACACCGCAATATAATTAATGCTTTTGGCAAGATAAATTATGTCAACTCAACCTATGAGTCGCACTCCAGAAACTGGATGCTTCACATACAAGTTCAACAAACCAGATATATGATTATAATGACAAAAAATAAGACTACATGGCAGGGCGACCGGAGAGGAAGATGGTGCGTGGGGTCTACGGCGTCGATGTCGCGATTTTTAAGTGTATACGAATATCAACAGAAACCTTTCTCTGGATATAAACAATGGTGTTTTTTTAACACCCAACAGTGTATTCTGATTATTGACCGAAACAACCCAGACAATACAATGAATGATTTTCCCCACAACTTTCCCGGGGGGGGGGGGGGGGGGGGAGGTATTAATTTTTTTTCCGATTTTCAGATCAGATAGGGACTCACGCCATAAGCAATGGCTGTTTTATCCATTTCGTCACGCCAACATTCCATAAAATGTGTATTGCTGCATTCAGAAAGGCTCAAAGTTTAATGTAATGCAATGTGAGGAATTATTTTTGGAAAATCAGCACCAGTCAGAATTTTCAGCTTACCGGTAAGAAAGTCAGGATGAAGTTTTTGTGATCTTTCAATCCCCATCAACTCTCATTCTTAAAGGATTGTTAACAACCCACCCACCACAACCCAATCCACCGCCTTAAGTTCATTCGGAAGAGTTAGATACATGTCTAAGCAATAAACATCAGAGAAGCATGCCTGAACAATTGGGTTCCGTCATCTTGAAGAAAAATGATCATGGGGAAAAAAATTGCAGGGCCAGGAAAAATGTGTTCTGGGTTGCTGAATCCCCCCGCCGAGTGTTGGAACTTGAAAAATTCTCCCCCCACCCCCCCCCCCCCCCCCCACCCGACTTTTCACTTTTTCCAGTCATATAGTATATGTTAGACTTAGATATAATCGGTCCTGCCTGACTCTCACATCGTGGTTGGGAATATGTAATATGATGTGTGTGTGTGTGTGTGGGGGGGGGGGGGGGGGGGGGGGTACTTGATGTAATGCAATGTGAGGAATTTTTTTTAGCTTGCCTGTACTTGACAGAAAGTCAGGATTAGTTTTTTGTGATTTTTCGATCCGGCCCCCATCAACTCTCATTCTTAATGGATTGTGAACTACCCCCACCCTACCCATCGTCTTAAGTTCATTCGGAAGAGTTAAATACATGCCTGAAGATTAAACACAAGAGAAGCATGCCTGAACAATTTGACTCAGTCATTGTAAAGAAAAATGATCGCAGGGAAAAAAATTTGCAGAGCCAGGAAAAAATGTGTTCTGGGCTGCTGCCCCCCTCCCCATCCCACCCCCGTCCAGTGTTCGAAAAAAAAATCAGCCCCCCCCCCCCCCCCGCCTTTTCACTATTTTTCCAGTCACATAGTATATGTGAGACTTTGATATAGTCGGTCCTACCTGACTTTCACATCGTGTGTGTGTGTGGGGGGGGGGGATATGTAATGTGATGTGGGGGAGGGGGGGGGGGTGTAAAGAGACTTTCCAAGACCACCAGGCTCCTAAATGTGGGGGAAGGACCATTCCCACCCCAAGCCTAGTCCAAGCTTGGGCCCACGGTCTATAATATAGTTTTTTGTTGGGTACGTCCACGGGACGTAACAAAGCCAAAATTAATATTATGAGCTGTGAGTCCAAATTTGGACTATCTCATAATCTCACGCCACTCTCCACTTATGTTTTTTGTTTTGGGGTACCTGGCCATGTACCCCTCTAACAACTTTTGACTATGGACCCACGATACCATCATTTAGTTGGGTTTTTTACCACTTAATATTCAAAGACGCGGGTTTGGTTTGTGGACAACCTTCCCAAGCCTTCCATCCATTTGATGGACAGGTTCCAGTTGCAACCGGTTTCCAAATTTTGTTTTGAAAAAAACGCTCATTTGCAGCCACTGACACAGGTAAGTGGTAGGTGTCTGACGGGCTTGCTCGTTGGAGGCCTCATGGCCATGCTACTTGCAACACTGCCAGCAGGACTGAACAGGAAAGGTAAAACAAAAACATCGTTTGACTTCGAACGTGAATTAAAATTACTCGCTGGACAATATTATTATCTGTGCGTTTCGGTCTGTCGATCGTTGAATAATAATATTAATAAGCCGACGGTGAACACCGAGATTTCAGCCGATAAATGTTGAAATAAATCTTGTTGGTTATGCATTTCACTCAACAACTAAAATTATGTATAATTATGACTCGATTTATTCTTTACTTGTTTGCCAAGTTTACATTTACATTTGGGTGACGTCTCGAAATGCATTGCGCACGGAGGATAGCTGATAACATCTAACATAACCATTGCACCACAGGAATTTCTGTCGGGGTAATAACCGCCATTTTAGCAAGAACTCATCAGACACGACTGCCAATCGCGGCCTACAGCCCCATTCCTAAGTCGGGTATTATTGTGTCAATAATACACAAGGGAATATCCATCAGGGTTACAGAAACAGGGTTAAACTGTCACAACTTTTGTCCAAAACTATCGACAAGGAATTACTTAGTCAGGATATCGCGGATGTTGTGATGGCCATGCCATATCTTTTGGGTCAGCGCACAACACATTGCCAAAGTATCAGGGGTGCTCAACTATTTTTCAGGTGTGTATTTGGAGGACCAAATTTGAGAACAAAGGACGTGCCCCCCCCCCCCCCCCCCCCCCCCGACATCGCCATTGGTTGAAAGGTCCTATTTGATGAAGTAAACATTTCTGTGTTTTATTTTTCTGTTCTTCGTCACTCCAACCAGTGGCATCACGTGGATAGTTTTCCAAGAAATGAAGTCAGGGGTTGGAATTATGTGAGAGATATCACTGCAAGGCTCAACTCAATATTATTTTCACACTTGACAAAGCTCCATGGTTTTAACTGGTCTCCATGCATTTATATTGTGCACATGCTACTCAAATATTTTGATACAACACCAACCTCCATCAGTTGTATCTGCGAATTGGAACCCATAATTCAACACATAATTCACAATAAGCGCACTATGACGTTTTCAGCCGTGTAAGCCCACAATTAGGACCAGACACCTCACAAACTATATGGACAAATGCAACTCGCAATCTCGGACAAAACGCGATCCCCACAAGTACCATTTCTACGTCCCGCACCCCACAAGTTAAAATATGCACAAGTCCACTGAGTGGTACCTCCTTGTATTTATATTTTGCATATTCTACTCAGATATTTTGATAAAACGCCGACCTCCATCAGTTGTATCTGCGAATTGGAACCCATAATTCAACACATAATTCACAATAAGCGCACTATGACGTTTTCAGCCGTGTAAGCCCACAATTAGGACCAGACACCTCACAAACTATATGGACAAATGCAACTCGCAATCTCGGACAAAACGCGATCCCCACAAGTACCATTTCTACGTCCCGCACCCCACAAGTTAAAATATGCACAAGTCCTCTGAGTGGGTACGTCCGTCCGTCCGTCCGTCCGTCTGTCCGTACGTCAACAATTGGCTATGGCTCGGGCTAGAGGTCGTATTTATGAACCGATCTTTACGAAACTTCTTGTGTACCTTTGTTATGACCCTGTTACGGGAACGAGTGTTTTTAGGTGTGGTCCGAAATTCAAGATGGCTGCCAGCGGCCATTTTGTACCGATGATGCAAAAATCAGTTTTTTGTACAGAACTTCTGTATGAAAGTTCTGATTTGAATAAAGTTTTGTATAAATGTTTAGTACCATGGGATACATCACATATAATACGGGTTTTTTTCTCGTGCGTCAATTATGCAAATTAGACTGACTTTGATTTATTTAGTGTTACTTTCAGAGCTGTAAGTGCCAAGCTGCTATGGCTCGGGCTAGAGGCCGTATTTATGAACCGATCTTCACTATATTTTACTAACTCTCCCTGTTCATGCTACATTACACGGTTGCAGCGGACCCGCAAGATACCCCACAATGAGGAGGAGGAATCTATCCAAAATTGACTGGGACCTCTTCAGAAAAATAATTCAGGTTAAAATAAACAAAAACGGGAGATATAGTGGAGGAAGTTGTAAGTGAGTCTGTCACAGAAGATAATATGTTCCTGAAACCAAAACATAAAACAGTATTGAGAGCAGAGGGAGAGTTAGTAAAATATAGTGAAATTCGAAATCTTGTTTCGTTTGTCTTGGGTACCTTTGCTATCACCTTGGGACGAGAACGAGTGTTTCTGGTTACGGTATAAAATTCAAGAAGGCTGCCAGTGGCCATTTTGTACCGAAATTAGGTCTAATCAGTTTTTTGTACACAACTTCTATACAGCTCAGACTAGAGGCCATATTTATGAACCAATCTTTACGAAACTTCTTGGGTACCTTTGTTATCACCGTGGGATGAGAGCGAGTGTTTTTGGGTGTGGTCCGAAATTCAAGATGGCCACCAGCAGCCATTTTGTACCAAAATTAGTGCAATCAGTCTTTTGTACAGAACTCCTGTATGAAAGTTCTGATTTGAATAAATTTTTGTATGAATGTTTAGTAACATGGAATACATCACATATTGTAAGGGTTTTTTTTTCATGCAGAAATTATGCAAATTAGATGAACTTTGATTTATTCAGTGCTACTTACACAATGTGAGCACACATGTCAATACGGCTCAGGGTAGAGGCTGTATTTATGAACCGATCTTCACAAAACTTCTTGGGTACCTTTGTTATCACCTTGGGACGAGAATGAGTGTTTCTGGGTACTGTCCAAAATTCAAGATGGCTACCAGTGGCCATTTTGTACCAAAATTAGGTCCAATCAGTTTTTTGTCACAAGTTCTATACAGCTCGTATTTATGAATTGATCTTCACAAAACTTCTTGGGTACCTTTGTTTTCACCTTGGGACAGGAACAAGTGTGTTTTGGGATGCCTTTGTTATCACTGTGCTATGAGAACAAATATTTTGGGATTCAGTCAGACCCACTCTGGGACTCAAAGTTTTCTTTTCTAGTTTAGCATCTGACTGTTACCCACCTTTACAATACTTTACCTTTTCCATTTGTTACAGGCAACGGTCAGTATTTATGTACAGACCGTTACAATACTTTATATGTACCTTTGTTATCAGGTCATTACCTAGATGTTTGTCATAGCTGTGTCACATACTACACGTGCATGTCTTTGTCTTGACAAGTTGAGCTACAGTGTCATTGACACTTTCATTATATTTGCTGGTTGTCATCTTGATGTGAAATGTATTTTTTTTCCATTTGTTGTAAATAATGTCATTGTTCATTTCTTTGTCATTTTAATAAATGGTTGAGTTGTAGTTATACTTATTGCTGACGAAGTAAGAAATAAAGTATTTCTATTCTAATTGAACTGCGTGTTGTTAGTCATTTATTCCCTAATCCATATTTAACAGTTTGTGAATAGAAACTTACCTTTCTGGACAGAATAGATAATAAAGGATTTTATTAGAGGTGTCAATTGAACATTTTCCAATCAACACCCTAGTAACCTCTATTATCTATCCTGTCGAGGTAATTCCTTTCACTATTGCCGGTTAATATAGGAGGCCGAAACGTCCGGGGCCGAAACGTCCAGGGCCGAAACGTCTCGAGGCCGAAACGTCTCGAGGCCGAAACGTCCTAAGGCCGAAACGTCCCAATACCGTTCAACTCGGCCCTGGTGAGAATCAACTTTTCTGACACTGATTCTTTCCAGGTCCGAGTTCCCCGGGAACCATTCACATTTAATAGACTTGTTGGGTGGAATGTAAACCTTTTTTGGGTAAAAAGGGTAGTGGGCCTGTGGTTTTTGACCCATCACTCATAATCATGTCCATTTCATATCATACTATTTTTGTCTTCTAAATAAACCACAGTAGGTGATAATTGCCGATTCGGTATCACTTGTACACGATTTGTACATGTACACGTACATGTACAAAAATCGCCATAGGATTCAGTGTTAAAATCGTGTACAAGTGCAAAAAATATCGTTTTTTATGGTGATACAGAATCGGCCATTGTTTTAGATCGCACTTTTAACGTTCAAATACCCGTTGGCGAATGCGTACATTCGACACGTCGCTCAAGAGTGAAAAAATGTACGAAATTTTAAGAAAATATAATTAAAAATTTGTTCTCTACGTTCCCATCGTGGATTAGACCATCGATCCATCGTTGGTGAACGCGAGCAAAAAACTTTTTGCCGATTCTGTATCAGCATCAAAAAGCGGTTTGCCGATTCTGTATCACCTAAGTAGGTATCTAATGCAAGATTTATAATTAATTTGGAAATTAATCGTGCTTAAAATGGAAATTTATTCGAATGAGAATCGCCGACTCCGGCTTCATTTGAGGTTGCATGTAAAATTCAAACTTGCAATTGGCGGATCAATAGTCAGGAGTTTTCCCGGATTGTGGTAAGTGACGGGAAACGGTCAAATCGGCCGCCAGCCAAATCGGCCGCTGACAATTTCGGACGAATCGGCCGCCAGTCAGTACGAATCGGCCGCCAGCATTTTCGGTCGAATCGGCCGCTGATATAATATTTGAATATAATAAATGAAGAAGATTATCAGTGAAAATATTTTTTATTCCATTATTTTATCAGAATATTTTCATACAGATAAAATATTTTTTTATTCCATTATTTTATCAGAATATTTTCATACAGACTATAGAATAAAAGAAACTTTTAGATATTTACATTCAATATTTTAGCGGTATATTTTCAAAAAATACAAAAAACCTCAAGACATGTATGTGCACAATTACACAAATATTGTTACTTTTGCAGCATTTTTTTAACGGCTTCTTTGAAAGGCGGTTAATAATGCACTCATCCTAAGGTTTACTCCACTTTTACTATTAGGTAAATTACTGGCGTGTGATCCAATTACTGCTATGACTTACTTATTGCATTCCAATTTGTTTGTTTCTTTATTTATTCAATTTTTTTTCTTCAGACAATTCGCTTTATTAAGAGCCGTCCAGTGATGACTACCAGCCTGGCAATTAATGTCGGACTGATTATCATTATTGAAGGGCTGTTAATAACAACCTTGCACAATATACGCAAAGTGCAGGTTCCATGATGACTGACTCCATGATGATGAATGAAAGGTTTTAGCGCGCCGAAGGCGCGCAGGGATGATGTGGGATTTACAAATCCCTTGCGACCCGGTTAACCTTATTTTTTTTCCTTGGATCACACAGGCCTAGCTTTCCTATTGCCCAAAATGGAGTCTGAGGGGGTTATGCACGCGGTTAGAATACCCGGCAGTTTAAGCTGGAGTGTTAGATGGTCAATACTCAATCCCCCAACGCCTTTAAAACTATTAGAGAGCGAGCTCTGTTCGGTTCCAGTTCGGCGATGGTAGAGGTTTGAGTCCCACCATGGTGGCGAGCCAGAATGTAATGTTGTGCGATGGCAAGTTTAAGGGAAGAAGAGAAAAGAAAACCAAACAGCAACGCCGGTTTGGTAGCGGCCCCGGTATATGACCATAGCGGTTACAAAAAAGAAGTGGAGAAAGCTCCAACAGTTTAGTTTTAAGAAACCGGGAGTCATCCATCAAGCCTTCTGGGAGATAGGATGCCGTATGTGATTTTGAGGTATCTGGTTATCCTTCGGGAATCCCAAATGACCTCCTCCACCCCACCCACCCCCCCCCCCCAAAAAAAAATCACTGACACACACCCTCAAGCCCTTAAAAGGGCTGTTAAATCTTTATTCAAATGTTTATTTATATCAAATGTACACTCGTTCCCAGCCAGACAAGCTTGTTTCAATCCTTGCCTAGCGTTTGGTGGTTTCTTGTATATGTTGCAGAAAGGTAGGTTGCACCAATTCCTCCTACGCTTTGTCTACCATTTCCATGCGTCTTCTTGATAAGAGTGTTGCAAGAAAATTTGAGAATGTTCAGTTAGAAAAGTAAAGGTAGAGAGAAAGATAGGTATCCGCTATTGTATATTGTGCCTGCTGTGTGATTGTTGCTATGGATGGGGTAAGGGGTGTGTTTCTTTGGAGTCCACTCCCAACACGCAGAGTTGCGAGGCAATCCTCACAGACTCAATCCTAAAGACCTCAATGAGTAGCGAGGCAATCCTCACTGACTCCACGCAGTTTAATTCTATTGAGTAATTTTAATTTACTGTGGATTATTTTGTTTTTCTGTTTAGGGTTCGGTGTTCGTTCAGCTTCACCATTGATTCACTATCCTGGAGTATGTGGAAGGTTTTGTTATATAGATCTTATTAAACGCGTTTCAATCGCGCTTCAGCAGAGTTGCGAGGCAGTCCTCACAGACTCTATCCTAAAGTTCCCAATGAGTAGCGAGGCAATCCTCACTGACTCCACGCGATTTAGTTATATTGTATAATTTTTTTTTTTTTTTTTTTTTTTATTTTCTGGAAACTTATTTTGTTTTTCTGTTAAGGGATCGGTGTTCGTTCAACTCAACCATTAATTCACTATCTTGGAGTCTGTTGAGGGTTTTGGTTTGTAGGTCTTTTAATCGCGTATCAATAGTTTCTATTTTTGCTAGCTCGTGAAGTTCCTTTATCGGTGTCCATTTCGGTTTGCATAGTGCCACTCGCAGGGCATAATTTTGAACCCTCTGTAGCTTCTGAATGTTGGTTTTGCTTAGGTCGCTTGTTATTATGGCACCGTAGTCTAGTACCGGACGTATAAATGTTTTGTAGAGCTTGAGAAGCACATCTTTGTTTGCTCCCCAATTTCTACCTCTGATCATCTTCAGAAAATTGATACGTTTAGTAGCTCTAACCGTAATGGAGTTTACGTGACTGTTTAGACTGAGATTGCTATCTAGGATAAATCCCAGAAATTTGGCCTCTTTGTTTGCTTCTAGTTTGTGATCGTATAACTGGAGATCGATACTCGGGACTGGTTTTTTCCTTTGCTTTTTGAAGAACGTAACTTTTTGAGTTTTGGCGGCATTGAGTTTGATGCGCCACAGGGCACACCAGCTTTCAAGATCGCGAATGGTATCCTGCAGACGATTTTTAATTATGTTTCTGGACTTGCTGGCTGTCCAAATGCCTTTGTCATCTGAGAACTGCGATAGTTCAACAAAGTTTTTCCCTACTTTTTGTATATCATTCACATATATTATGAAAAGAAGCGGACTTAGAACCGACCCTTGTGGTGTTCCCGCTTCGAGTATTACTTCCTCTGACACCTCGCGATTAACCCTCACCTTGATTTTTCGGTCAGTTAGAAATGATGATATGATCCTTAGAATTTTAGTGGGTAATCCCATTTTCGCTAGTTTATATCTCACGCCATTGTGCCATACCGAGTCGAACGCTTTTTCTACATCCAAGAAAAGCGCGGTTCCGATTTCGTTTTGACTAAATGCTGTTTTCATATAATCGACCAGTCTATATACGTGTTCGATTCCCTCTTTCTGACTCCTATACGCTCTTTGCCATTTGTTGAAAAAATTGATTGATTCGAGATAGCTGCGAAGTCTCGTAGTGAGAATCCGCTCAAATATTTTCCCAACACAGCTAAGCAAGCTGATTGGGCGGTAGTTAGAAGGGTTGGTAAGGTCTTTGTCGGGTTTAGGTATCATGACTCCCGTGGCCACTTTCCAGCATTTTGGGAAGTACCCACAGGAGAGACAGCAGTTTAAGAGTTTGGTAAGTCTGCAGTAGAAGATGTTGGGGCACTGTTTCATTATTTTGTAAGAGACTTCGTCTTCTCCTGGGGACGAAGATGACCTGCATTTTCTGATTATACCCATGACCTCTTCTACGCTTATTGGTTCGGTTAATTCATGGTCGTCCCCGTCTTCATGCCTTTTGTCGAAGTTCGGTTCATTGAAGATTGAGTTGTTATCTTGGACAAATTTATTTACTCGTACCTTAAAATCGTTGTCATATCTGTTCCCTTCTTGTGGACGATGTGCCTTCTTTAGAAGTTCGGCAAAAGCACTGGCCTTTGCCTTGTCGTCTATGGCCATAGATCCGTCGCTAGTCTTTAGCGCATTATTATTGGCAGTTTTGCTCTTTTGGCCAGTAAGAGTTTTAAATGTATCCCAGAACCTCTTAGGTTCTCTCAGCCCATTTAGCCCATTTAGGTTTTCGGTTGCTTTTTCCCATCTCACGCGATTGTCGTTAGCTATGGCCTTTTTTACTTCCCCATGAAGGCGATTATACGCGGTTTTAAGTTCTGCTCTTTTCATTGGATCATTCTCTGATTGGTAAGCCCGGAAGGCTTTTCTTTTTTGTTTGATTATTTGAAGAGTTGTTTGGGTTATTCTGTTTATCCGCGTCTTTACTGTTTGCTTGGGACAGATTTCATCTAGCGTACCGTTGATAACGTCGTTAAGGTGGGTGCAGGCTTTTTCTAGTTCATGAACATTTGAGGGGTCATTTGCCTTTATTTTTACTTCGATAATGTTTCTGAAGAGGTTCCAGTCAATTTTTGATAGGTTCCTCCTATTCACGGGAGGATACCTTGCGGGGCCAGTATTACATTTCAGAGTGGCGTGAACCGGCAGGTGATCACTGCCTAGATCATCATCTCCTACAAATATGTCTTGCATTTGGCTGGTTAGTGATTTGCTGGTGATAATCAAGTCTAGGATATCTGATTGATGGAGTGGGTTGTTGCTTATGTATGTTACGTCTTGATCGTTATTTACCACGAATAGATCGAGTTCTTCAATGATATGGAAAAGGGCGTCACCATTAGGCTCAGTCTTATGACAACCGAATACCTGGTGTTTGGAATTGAAATCACCCAAGAATATGCAGTGCTTGTACTTGTTGGTAAAAAATTCAAATACTTTACTGTCTACTGTTGCTTGCGGCTTGTTATAATATGATATGATGGCCACGTGTTTGTGGTCAAGTTCAATTTCAGCTGCAATCACTTCAGCATTGAGGTGGTCGCATGGTATTGATTTGTATTTAATCTCCTGCCTTATTAACAGAGCGACACCGCCGCCTTTTTGGGCGGGACGATCTCTTCTAATAATATCAAAACCACATAACGAGAATTGTTTGTTTGGTTTAAGCCAGGTTTCGCTAATTCCAATTACGTCCGTATTTTTTAAATAATGTGACATTTGCAAATTTTTCTGATTAACGCTTCGAGCGTTCCACTGGACTATTTTTAGTGTATCCATGAATGGTTTAGGAATAACTGTACTAAGTTTATTTAAGTTTAATTACTATTTGTAATATTGTTACATAATTATATTCTGTTGACGGCCGCTTCTAATAGCGTGTGAGATATTTGAGTATTATATAACTTGGAGGCTGTTTTACTAATCTCTTTGCAAACGTCCGAAAGACTGGTGTCCAAGTGTTTCTTCTGACTCCAACACAATATTGGGGCAGATTTATCATAATTCAACTAGCTTGGGGATTCTTTGATATTGAAAACAATGCTCGAGATCAAAAACCGATTGATATCTTTTCAATAACAATGTTCAAAGGTAATCTATTAATCACAAACTCTCTTCGCAACAATAAAGCAGATTAGTAAGTTAACTGGTATTCAAAAACAATATACCTGCCGATTTGCAGTGCCAAAATGATCATTACTGTACAAACAAACACAAACAGTGCATCAAAAAGTTTGCATTGTGATTAAATTACTGTCCAAACAACCTTTTCTGAGAGACAGTTGAGTGAGTGATGTCAAACAGTAAAACAGACCAGTCAGTGACATGTGTAACGTCATTTTAGTTCGCTAATTGACAGTCATACTGATCGGACGTGTCTGTGAAAGCTCCTGACTGAACACATCTCACAGCTTGGATATTAACAAAGCCTATTGTTCTCTGTACCACTTCTGTGCACTCTAGTGTAATTTTGTAAGTGTTTATCTTTAACTCTATCTATTTTCTGTTTGCTTTTCTCTGTTAAAACTAAATATACTTCAACGAAATATTTTACCAATAATTTGCTGATAACTTAGACAATAACTGATAACTGAACAGAGTGACATGGCAACTAACTCCACCATTGAACCCACTTTAATATCGATGATATCTGGATTTCAAAAAGAGATAGCTAGACTGAACGACACTATAGAGGGTTTGCGCTCGGATATTAGGGCTCAAAAAGAACAGTTCGAGGAAGAAAAAATGGAATTAATAAAAGCTTCGACGGAATCAAAAAAGGAAAATAAGTCGGCATCTGGAAAAAAGGGAAAAGGAAGAAATAATTCAGGTTTGGGTTCGTGCCCCAACAACGGAAACTCTAAACAAAAGGGCAAGGGTGTGGAGTCCAACTCGTTTGGCCCTAAAACGAACACAGTTACGGATATCGCTAGTGTTTCTAAACCAGTTGATACAACTCAGCAGTTTTCGAAAACTAATCCTAGCAAGGGGATGGTGGGCAAAACTAATCCGACACCTGTTTCGCCCTTTATAGATAATACCGCTGAGATAGGGAGACCTGTGCACGCCATCTCTTTGGAGGTACCACCAAATCAGGGCTCGGAACTCGTTACCACCAGTCAAGACAACTGGTTGCGTTCGCTCATAGAGCAAGAGGCAACTACTGTTCCCACCTGTGATGTGGTCAATCAGATTACGCCGCGCCCGAAAAGGAAATTGGATACAGACTTCCAGGTAAATGGCGAGTCCCTGGAAATAGAAACGGTGGCTAAGAAAACCCGGAAAGCGTCGACACACACCGATAACCCGGGTGTTGTTGTCGTTGAGACCTCGGACACCATGGATGTTACAGTAGTAACAACCAGTGCGGAGATCCACAATGGTGGGAAATCGGCAGACAGTCACGCAACGGAAACGATACCGGCGACGCCAACATTCACCACTGACGGTGGTGTATCTTTTGCCGACAAGGTAAGAGCCCTTTCTAAACAACCTCAAAAGGATAATACGGCCAAACACCGGACGAATAAACAACCACATCAACCGCTGCAAAACCCCTGCGTAGTCGTCACAAGGGTTCCCACAAAGATCAATGATGGGGATATTGATGAAGCCCTGTCGGGATACTCGTGGGGGAGACTAATATCTAAGACTACAGGCAACCCTACGTGGAAAATTAAAGTAAAATGCCCCAATAGAGCCATAAAACTTAACTTCATTAACAAAGGTGTTTGTATAAACGGACAAAAATATGAGACTGAGGAGTATCGTGTTTTGCCTCAGCCCACACAATGTCATAAATGCCAGAAATTTGGCCATATGTCGAACAGATGCAAAGGAGAGTTGCGTTGCATGAAATGCGGCGAAAAACATATAACAAAGTCGTGCAAGGTTTCAACACTGAAATGCCCAAATTGTAACGGGCAACACCCAAGCAATTATCGGGGGTGTCCCCACTACAAAAAAGTTAAAACCGACATAGAACTCAAAGCTATTAATGTCAACAGCGTAGAAAACTCAGCCTCTCCACATTCGATGTGCAGCCTAATGGCTGGTTCAATTTTTAATATAATGAACAAACACTTCGACGTCAGTCTTTCCGACATATGTAAAGAAGTTGGGAAAACAGCATCCAAATTATATCGAACTCAAATTTCTTCCTCGCTAATAGAAGCCGCCATAAATAAAATATAAATCACACCCACAACACGTTAACTAGTAAAATTACGTCAGGTACTGAACACCTATGGATAAGTTGAAAATAATTCAGTGGAACGCTCGAAGCGTTAACTGCAAAAGCTCACAGATGTCCGATTACTTCACCAACGTAGATGTAATTGGTATCAGCGAAACATGGTTAAAGCCAAGTAAGACATTTTTGCTAAGTGGATTCAACATCATTAGACGAGACCGTCCCACACAACGTGGAGGCGGAGTCGCTCTACTCATAAGGCAGGACTTAAAATATAAAACGATATCAAGCGATCATCTCAACGCAGAGGTGATTGCCGCTGAGATTGAACTAGATCATAAAAAAGTTGCCGTAATCTCATATTATAATGAACCGAAAAAAACAGTTGACAGCAAAGTCTTTGAATTCTTTGTGAAAAATCAGAAACACTGTATTTTCTTAGGTGATTTCAATGCCAAACATCAGGTTTTCGGATGCAATAAAACGGAGCCCAATGGCGATGCTCTCTTCAATATCATCGAACAATTTGATCTTTTTGTATTAAATAACGACCACGACATTACTCACGTCAGTAACAACACCCTCCACCAATCTGACATCCTTGACCTAATTATAACCAGTAACTCACTAACTAATCAAATGCAAGACATATATGTGGGGGACGATGATTTAGGTAGCGACCACCTGCCTGTTCATGCTACATTACACGGTTGCAGCGGACCCGCAAGATACCCCACAATGAGGAGGAGGAATCTATCCAAAATTGACTGGGACCTCTTCAGAAAAATAATTCAGGTTAAAATAAACAAAAACGACCCAATGAATACCTGCGAGCTCGAGCAAGCATGTACCAATCTCAGTGAAGTCATTAACAACACTCTTGATGAGATTTGTCCCAAACAGACAGTTAAACCGCGGGCCAACAGAATAACTGAAACCACACTCCAAATAATAAAACAAAAAAGAAAGGCCTTCCGTGCATACAAATCAGAAAAACTTCCAACTAAAAAGGTCGAACTTAAAGCCGTGTATAATCGCCTCCACGGCGAAGTTAAAAAAGCAATAGCAAACGACAATCGCGTGAGATGGAAAAAAGCAACGGAAAATCTAAATGGACTCAGGGAGACTAAAAAGTTTTGGGATACTTTTAAAACCCTTACTGGACAAAAACATAAAGACGCCAACAGTAAGGCACTAAAGATCAACGATGGAACTATGGCCCTGGATGACAAGGCGAAGGCTAGCGCCTTTGCTGAGCTCCTTAAGAAATATCATCGTCCACATGAGGGCGATAGGTTTGATGACGAATTCAAAGAAAAAGTAAACAAATTTGTTCAAGACAACAAGACAACGTTTAACGATGCCAACTTCAGCCAAACGCCCGAGGACGGGGATGGCCATGAACTCACGGAACCGATAAGCAAAGAAGAAGTGGCTAACACAATTAAAAAATGTAAGTCTTCTTCTTCCCCAGGAGGGGACGAGGTCTCATACAAAATCCTGAAACAATGTCCCAACACTTTTTTCGGTAGACTCACTAACCTCCTAAACTGCTGTCTCTCTAGTGGATACTTCCCAAAATGTTGGAAAGTAGCTACAGGAGTCATGATACCCAAACCCGACAAGGATTTGAGCAACCCAGCTAATTACCGCCCAATCAGCCTACTCAGCTGTATTGGAAAAATTTTCGAACGGATTCTCACGACTAGACTCCGCAGCCATCTCGAATCAATCAGCTTTTTCAACAAGTGGCAAAGGGCATACAGGAGCCAAAGAGAGGGAATCGAGCATGTTTATAGACTGGTAGATTATATGAAAACGGCGTTCAGTCAAAATGAAATAGGAACCGCGCTATTACTCGACGTAGAAAAAGCGTTTGACTCTGTCTGGCACAATGGCATGAGATATAAACTAGCTAAAATGGGGCTACCTACCAAAATTCTAAGGATCATATCATCATTTTTATCTGATCGAAAAATCAAAGTGAGAGTCAACCGCGAAGTGTCAGCCGAGGTAAAACTCGAAGCGGGCACTCCACAGGGTTCGGTCCTCAGCCCGCTTCTATTTATAATATATGTGAATGACATTGACAAACTAGGGAAGAACCATGTTGAGCTATCTCAATTCTCAGACGACAAAGGAATGTGGACGGCCAGTAAGTCTGGAAACATAATACAAAACCGCCTGCAGGATACCATCCGCGACCTGCAAGACTGGTGCGCTCTGTGGCGCATCAAGCTAAATGCCACGAAAACACAAAGAATCACATTCTATAAAAAACAAAGGAAAAAGCCTGTCCCTAATATTGAGCTTAAGCTTTACGATCATAAACTTGAGGCTAGTAATGAGGCAAAGTTTCTGGGATTCAACCTGGATAGCAGTCTCAATCTAAACAATCACATAAACTCAGTCACCGTCAAAGCCACTAAACGCATCAATTTCCTGAAAATGATCAGAGGTAAAAATTGGGGAGCCAATAAAGAAATTCTCCTCAATCTTTACAAATCATATATACGCCCAGTACTAGAGTATGGGGCCATAATAACAAGTGACCTGAATAAAACCAACATTGAAAAACTACAACGGGTCCAAAATCATGCCTTGCGCGTGGCTCTGCGCAAGCCCACGTGGACATCGATAAAACAACTTCACGAGATAGCAAAAATAGACACTATAGCAATGCGCTTAAAAGATCTTCAAAGCAAAACTCTAAATAGACTTAAAGACAGCGAATTAATAATAGAACTCAATGCGCATCGCGTCCTCAATAGGAAAACTAAATAATCTGGGGCATGTCTATCGAAAGGGTTAAAGATTACATCATTGTGATGGGGTGAGCCAGTTATTCTGTGACCTAAATTTAGAACTGGCTGCGGGTGACACGATACGCACGAAAGCTTGCCTCTGTTACCAGTGGGAGTTGCAAACAGCGAGGAAAATCTCCACCTGCTGCCGGGTCTCCCCTCCTTGAGATATAAATCTCGGGGGAAAAATGCTGGCTTCCCCATCCAAAAGGACGGAAAAGGTGTAAATTAAAAACGAATCGCTCTAATTTCCAGCTCTCTATCTTTTCTTCCTCCTCTATCTCATCAGACACACGACCAAACTGAATGACATACTATGAGGGATTGAAACAATCCTCAAGGAAAGATGTGCAGAAAACCTAACAAGACCAAGGCAAGGATTGAAACAATCTTGCCAGAAAACAGCCCTTTTTTTGGGGGGGGGGGGTGGAGGTCATTTGGAATTCCCGAAGGATAACCAGATACCTCAAATCACATACGGCATCCTATCTCCCAGAAGGCTTGATGGATGACTCCCGGTTTTTTTCAAACTAAACTGTTGGAGCTTTCTCCATTCCTTTTTTGTAACCGCTATGGTCATATACCGGGGCCGCTACCAAACCGGCGTTGCTGTTTGGTTTTCTTTTTTCCTTTTCCCTTAAAATTGCCATCGCACAACATTATATTCTGGCTCGCCACCATGGTGGGACTCAAACCTCTACCATCGCCAAGCTGTAACCGAATAGAGCCCACTCTCCAATAGTCTTAATGGCGTTGAGGGTTTGGTCTTTGACATTCTATCACTCCAATGCAAACTGCCAGGAATTCTTACCGCGTGCATACCCCTTCAGACCCCATTTGAGGCAATAGGAAAGCTAGGCCTGTGTGATCCAAGATCCAAGTGAAATAAAATAAGGCTAACCGGGTCGCAAGGGATTTGGAAATCCCACATCGTCCCTGCGCGCCTTCGGCGCGCTAAAACCTTTCATTCATTCATTCATTCATGTGTAACGTCATTTCGGTAATTGACAGTCATACTGAACGGACGTGTCTGTGAAAGCTCCTGACTGAACACATCTCACAGCTTGGATATTAACAAAGCCTATTGTTCTCTGTACCACTTCTGTGCACTCTAGTGTAATTTTGTAAGTGTTTATCTTTAACTCTATCTATTTTCTGTTTGCTTTTCTCTGTTAAAACTAAATATACTTCAACGAAATATTTTACCAATAATTTGTTGATAACTTAGACAATAACTGATAACTGAACAGAGTGACATGGCAACTAACTCCACCACTGAACCCACTTCGGGAATGGATTTAATATCGATGATATCTGGATTTCAAAAAGAGATAGCTAGATTGAACGACACTATAGAGGGTTTGCGCTCGGATATTAGGGCTCAAAAAGAACAGTTCGAGAAAGAAAAAATGGAATTAATAAAAGCTTCGACGGAATCAAAAAAAGAAAATAAGTCGGCATCTGGAAAAAAGGGAAAAGGAAGAAATAATTCAGGTTTGGGTTCGTGCCTCAGCAACGGAAACTCTAAACAAAAGGGCAAGGGTGTGGAGTCCAACTCGTTGGGCCTTAAAACGAACACAGTTACGGATATCGCTAGTGTTTCAAAACCAGTTGATTCAACTCAGCAGTTTTCGAAAACTAATCCTAGCAAGGGGATGGTGGGCAAAACTAATCCGACACCTGTTTCGCCCTTTACAGATAATACCGCTGAGATGGGGAGACCTGTGCACGCCATCTCTTTGGAGGTACCACCAAATCAGGGCTCGGAACTCGTTACCACCAGTCAAGACAACTGGTTGCGTTCGCTCATAGAGCAAGAGGCAACTACTGTTCCCACCTGTGATGTGGTCAATCAGATTACGCCGCGCCCGAAAAGGAAATTGGATACAGACTTCCAGGAAAATGGCGAGTCCCTGGAAATAGAAACAGTGGCTAAGAAAACCCGGAAAGCGTCGACACACACCGATAACCCGGGTGTTGTTGTCGTTGAGACCTCGGACACCATGGATGTTACAGTAGTAACAACCAGTGCGGAGATCCACAATGGTGGGAAATCGGCAGACAGTAACGCAACGGAAACGATACCGGCGACGCCAACATTCACCACTGACGGTGGTGTATCTTTTGCCGACAAGGTAAGAGCCCTTTCTAAACAACCTCAAAAGGATAATACGGCCAAACACCGGACGAATAAACAACCACATCAACCGCTGCAAAACCCCTGCGTAGTCATCACAAGGGTTCCCACAAAGATCAATGATGGGGATATTGATGAAGCCCTGTCGGGATACTCGTGGGGGAGACTAATATCTAAGACTACAGGCAACCCTACGTGGAAAATTAAAGTAAAATGCCCCAATAGAGCCATAAAACTTAACTTCATTAACAAAGGTGTTTGTATAAACGGACAAAAATATGAGACTGAGGAGTATCGTGTTTTGCCTCAGCCCACACAATGTCATAAATGCCAGAAATTTGGCCACATGTCGAACAGATGCAAAGGAGAGTTGCGTTGCATGAAATGCGGCGAAAAACATATAACAAAGTCGTGCAAGGTTTCAACACTGAAATGCCCAAATTGTAACGGGCAACACCCAAGCAATTATCGGGGGTGTCCCCACTACAAAAAAGTTAAAACCGACATAGAACTCAAAGCTATTAATGTCAACAGCGTAGAAAACTCAACCTCTCCACATTCGATGTGCAGCCTAATGGCTGGTTCAATTTTTAATATAATGAACAAACACTTCGACGTCAGTCTTTCCGACATATGTAAAGAAGTTGGGAAAACAGCATCCAAATTATATCGAACTCAAATTTCTTCCTTGCTAATAGAAGCCGCCATAAATAAAATATAAATCACACCCACAACACGTTAACTAGTAAAATTACGTCAGATACTGAACACTTATGGATAAGTTGAAAATAATTCAGTGGAACGCTCGAAGCGTTAACTGCAAAAGCTCACAGATGTCCGACTACTTCACCAACGTAGATGTAATTGGTATCAGCGAAACTTGGTTAAAGCCAAGTAAGACATTTTTGCTAAGTGGATTCAACATCATTAGACGAGACCGTCCCACACAACGTGGAGGCGGAGTCGCTCTCCTCATAAGGCAGGACTTAAAATATAAAACGATATCAAGCGATCATCTCAACGCAGAGGTGATTGCCGCTGAGATTGAACTAGATCATAAAAAAGTTGCCGTAATCTCATATTATAATGAACCGAAAAAAACAGTTGACAGCAAAGTCTTTGAATTCTTTGTGAAAAATCACAAACACTGTATTTTCTTAGGTGATTTCAATGCCAAACATCAGGTTTTCGGATGCAATAAAACGGAGCCCAATGGCGACGCTCTCTTCAATATCATCGAACAATTTGATCTTTTTGTATTAAATAACGACCACGACATTACTCACGTCAGTAACAACACCCTCCACCAATCCGACATCCTTGACCTAATTATAACCAGTAAATCACTAACTAATCAAATGCAAGACATATATGTGGGGGACGATGATTTAGGTAGCGACCACCTGCCTGTTCATGCTACATTACACGGTTGCAGCGGACCCGCAAGATACCCCACAATGAGGAGGAGGAATCTATCCAAAATTGACTGGGACCTCTTCAGAAAAATAATTCAGGTTAAAATAAACAAAAACGGGAGATATAGTGGAGGAAGTTGTAAGTGAGTCTGTCACAGAAGATAATATGTTCCTGGAACCAAAACATAAAACAGTATTGAGAGCAGAGGGAGAGTTAGTAAAATATAGTGAAATTCGAAATCTTGTTTCGTTTGTTTCAGCATTACTTTATTGACATAGACTTTCTACACCTTTCATTTTTAATACCTAATACCTAATTTAATACCTTTTTCAGCTTGACACAAATTTTCTACACTGTGATGAGTTTTTAGTTGCAGACATCAAAATGAATGGACATCGTCATCTGATCTTCTCAACACCATTTCAGCTTGATTTACTGAGACAGACACGCAGATGGTTCATGGATGGGACATTTAAGGTAATTATAATAAATATAGGAATTTCCAATATCATTATTTTTTATACTAATAATTTTTTCATCTATGTAATTTGTACTTCTCACATGCATCCACATTTATTGTACATATTTATCGTTCCAGGTGGTTGGTCCTCCATTCAGGCAAAGTGGTCAACTTATGTCAATCAATGCCTTCGTTCAGAAAGATGGAAAAAGAAAACAATTCCCCTTGGTCTTCGCACTCATGTCAAGTAAAAGAATTGCTGATTACGTACCTGTTTTGGAAGCAATCAAGAAAAAATTGGTAGATCCTGTGGTTGACACTTTTGTAATGGATTTTGAAAAAGGTGAGCAACTACAATTTTCTCATCAATAATAAATAAATTTAAATAAATAATGGTAATATAGAATATAAATTATATAAATATAATAATGGTAATATAGAATATAAATAATATAAATATAATAGAATAAAATAACAATAAAATAAATATAATTATAATATATATAATGAGGTATAATATTTTTTAATTTGCAGGAGCATGGTAAGCAGTACGTCAAGTCTTTCCAAACATCACAATAAAAGGCTGTGTTTTCCACTGGTCACAGGCAGTATATAGACGTGTCCAAGAATTGGGGTTAAGCACAACATACAGAGAGAGAGAGTCAATTTTTAAATATATCAGACAACTTCTAGCATTACCTTTTCTGCCAGCAACCCACATCACTGGAGCCTTTCATGCATTAAAAGATCGCGCAAATACACCACAGTTGAATCAACTTGTAGACTACATTGAACGACAATGGATTAATAACTCTGTTTTTGATGTACCATCATGGAGTGTATATGGATACACTGTTCGCACCAATAATGATGTTGAAGGTGAGTTGATAATAATTTTACCTTCATCCGAATGAATTCTCTCTCTTTCTCTCTCTCTCTCTCTCTGTATGTTTTATTTCAACTGAACTGAAACTCAATTTAAATTAACTATTCTTTGTTACATTACAGGATGGCATCTCAGAATGAATGGAAAAACTGGTGGTAATCTTGGAATGTACAGACTGATTCCATTTCTGCAGAAAGAAGCTCGGACGGTTCAAATCAATGTTACTGCATCAGACCTAGAACAAGCGAATTCGACGAGATATTCTGCATTATGCCAAAAGTTAGAGCCAGCATGGGAACAATATAGAAATGATGACATCTCAACTAGCACCTTCCTCCATCGATGTGCCAACCTGTACGCGCCACTTGAAAAATAAAGAAAACACTGTATAATTAATGTATCTATACAAATAAAATAAATGGTATATGCAGGTACAAATCACTGAAAATGTAAATATTGATGTAAATATTACCATTATTTAATATTAATATCATCTCGATGTGAAATATTTTCATTTGTTGTAAATAATGTCATCGTTAATTTCTTTGTCATTTTTAGCTCAACTTTGACGAAGTCAAATTTGAGCTATTGTCATGGTCCGTCGTCCGTCTGTCCGTCCGTCCGTCCGTCCGTCCGTCCGGACGGACGGACGGACGGACGGACGGACGGACAGACGGACGACGGACCATGACAATAGCTCAAATTTGACTTCGTCAAAGTTGAGCTAAAAATGACAAAGAAATTAACGATGACATTATTTACAACAAATGAAAATATTTCACATCGAGATGATATTAATATTAAATAATGGTAATATTTACATCAATATTTACATTTTCAGTGATTTGTACCTGCATATACCATTTATTTTATTTGTATAGATACATTAATTATACAGTGTTTTCTTTATTTTTCAAGTGGCGCGTACAGGTTGGCACATCGATGGAGGAAGGTGCTAGTTGAGATGTCATCATTTCTATATTGTTCCCATGCTGGCTCTAACTTTTGGCATAATGCAGAATATCTCGTCGAATTCGCTTGTTCTAGGTCTGATGCAGTAACATTGATTTGAACCGTCCGAGCTTCTTTCTGCAGAAATGGAATCAGTCTGTACATTCCAAGATTACCACCAGTTTTTCCATTCATTCTGAGATGCCATCCTGTAATGTAACAAAGAATAGTTAATTTAAATTGAGTTTCAGTTCAGTTGAAATAAAACATACAGAGAGAGAGAGAGAGAGAAAGAGAGAGAATTCATTCGGATGAAGGTAAAATTATTATCAACTCACCTTCAACATCATTATTGGTGCGAACAGTGTATCCATATACACTCCATGATGGTACATCAAAAACAGAGTTATTAATCCATTGTCGTTCAATGTAGTCTACAAGTTGATTCAACTGTGGTGTATTTGCGCGATCTTTTAATGCATGAAAGGCTCCAGTGATGTGGGTTGCTGGCAGAAAAGGTAATGCTAGAAGTTGTCTGATATATTTAAAAATTGACTCTCTCTCTCTGTATGTTGTGCTTAACCCCAATTCTTGGACACGTCTATATACTGCCTGTGACCAGTGGAAAACACAGCCTTTTATTGTGATGTTTGGAAAGACTTGACGTACTGCTTACCATGCTCCTGCAAATTAAAAAATATTATACCTCATTATATATATTATAATTATATTTATTTTATTGTTATTTTATTCTATTATATTTATATTATTTATATTCTATATTACCATTATTATATTTATATAATTTATATTCTATATTACCATTATTTATTTAAATTTATTTATTATTGATGAGAAAATTGTAGTTGCTCGCCTTTTTCAAAATCCATTACAAAAGTGTCAACCACAGGATCTACCAATTTTTTCTTGATTGCTTCCAAAACAGGTACGTAATCAGCAATTCTTTTACTTGACATGAGTGCGAAGACCAAGGGGAATTGTTTTCTTTTTCCATCTTTCTGAACGAAGGCATTGATTGACATAAGTTGACCACTTTGCCTGAATAGAGGACCAACCACCTGGAACGATAAATATGTACAATAAATGTGGATGCATGTGAGAAGTACAAATTACATAGATGAAAAAATTATTAGTATAAAAAATAATGATATTGGAAATTCCTATATTTATTATAATTACCTTAAATGTCCCATCCATGAACCATCTGCGTGTCTGTCTCAGTAAATCAAGCTGAAATGGTGTTGAGAAGATCAGATGACGATGTCCATTCATTTTGATGTCTGCAACTAAAAACTCATCACAGTGTAGAAAATTTGTGTCAAGCTGAAAAAGGTATTAAATTAGGTATTAAGTATTAAAAATGAAAGGTGTAGAATGTCTATGTCAATAAAGTAATGCTGAAACAAACGAAACAAGATTTCGAATTTCACTATATTTTACTAACTCTCCCTCTGCTCTCAATACTGTTTTATGTTTTGGTTTCAGGAACATATTATCTTCTGTGACAGACTCACTTACAACTTCCTCCACTATATCTCCCGCTGCTCTGAAAACTTGATTTTCTGCTACATTTTTAGCCTGCAATTACATGTACAAGAGATTTTACGACATTTTAATCTATGGTTATTACGTAATATTTAGTTAAAGTTATACAGATCAAACGAAATAAAATAATGTTTTAATTAGTTATACAGTTGGTGACATGACAAATGTTATACATACTTTCACGTATATTTCTGATTTCAAATCTTGTTGTATTTGATTCATTTCAACTAGCCTTCAACACGAGTGAACATTAAATTAAATCCCGCTTTATTCAATTTTATTCAAGGATTTTTACAGATTCAAGGATTGTTACGGATTAATACGGATAAATTAACTTTCGATAAAGGTAAGTTAAGAAATTAAGTTACAAAAAAATTAATTATCATAAAAAAAATTCAGTAAAAAACCCTGGACGTTTCGGCCCTATACCCAGGACGTTTCGGCCCGATTGGAGGCCGAAACGTCCAGGCCGAAACGTCCCAAGGCCGAAACGTCAGTAAACCAGTTGAACGGGTCCAAAATTGATGTTATTCAATTCTGGTTAACCTTTTTACACGTTACAAAGTGTCCCCCATAACTAAACTAGAATATAGGCTTACGTTTGGCTGGCAGCTAATCAAAGCTTTTGCTAAACAGAGTGAACGATGAATTATGAACGAGACCGCTCTTATATAGGATAATTTCGCGGGGAAAGATTTTGAATTCTGGAATCTGTTTGATCCCTCGCTTTCACCTCGACGAATAAAACGAATCCTGGTTGTTTCGGCACCGGGTCGTTTCGGCATCGGTGGTCAAGTCGTTTCGGCACCTGGGAAAAGTCGTTTCGGCACCTGGGGTAGGTCGTTTCGGCACCTGCTGCAAGTCATTTCGGCACCTGATTGAATTTTTTTCGGCACTTTATTTTTGATGTATTTTAGTTGTTTTAGTTGTTTTAAAAGTTTATTTTCAGTATATTATGAATATGTTACACTGTGTATGCTTGTTTGAAGTAGTTTGGAACTGTTTTCAATGATATTAAATTTTTAATTAAGAACAAAGAGAACTGATTTGAGTGATTTCTTTGTATCTTGTATGGCTTTGTTTTCAAAGTGATCAGAGGTACGGCCCCATTTTTAACGATCTGATGTAGCTGTTTTTACGGTGATTAAACATAACAGGGGTTTACCCCCATTAGTCAGACACCCAATTGTCATACACCCCAGCTGTCAGACAGTTAATTAGGGATTAGCTGAAGTTAAAATAGATGATTACCTGTTGTTATAAATGGAACAACCCAGATGTATACAATCCGAATAAAATTTAGTTTCAACATTTTGTTTGGTACATATATTCTGTAATAACACCGATAATAACTTTGATCTAAAATTTGAAAATAATTTTTTTTTTCCAAACAGTTTGCTGTTGTTTTTTTTTTTCATTTTCTTGTAAAATTGATGTTTGACTATTTATTGATAACTAATCAAAATTAAAGAATCACACATAAGTTTTGTAAAAACAGAAATCTCTTTGCAATAATTTTCTTTTTCAAATGTTTTGCTGTTGTTTACATTGTAACAACGATGCTTGTCTATATATAGTTGAATGCACCCAACAATAGGCATTTTTTTTGGGTCATTTGGAATTCCCGAAGGATAACCAGATACCTCATAATCACATACGGCATCCTATCTCACAGAAGGCTTGATGGATGACTCCCTGTTTTTCAAACTAAACTGTTGGAGCTTTCTCCATTCCTTTTTTTTAACCGCTATGGTCATATACAGGGGCCGCTACCAAACCGGCGTTGCTGTTTGGTTTTCTTTTCTCTTCTTCCCTTAAATTTGCCATCGCACAACATTATATTCTGGCTCACCACCATGGTGGGACTCACACCTCCACCAACGCCAAGCTAGAACCGAATAGAGCCCATGCACTCTCTAACAGCCATAATTGCGTTGAGGGATTGATTATTGACAATCTATCACGCCAACGTAAACTTCCGGGAATTCTAACCGCGTGCATATCCCCGCAGACCCCATTTGAGGCAATAGGAAAGCTAGGCCTGTGTGATCCAAGTGAAATAAAATAAGGTTAACCGGGTCGCAAGGGATTTGTAAATTAGCTGTTCAAACAACCCAATAATCTGTGATTATAAACTGTCTGACAACTGGGGTGTCTGACTAATGGGGGGATACCTAACAGGGTGTGAGCAACACAAATCACTTGACAGAAAGATTTCGGCCCCTCAGATGTTTGTTGTTGGAAGGGAAAATTTTCCTATAAAGCTGTATCTGGGAGAAGGGTTTGTCATTGTTCAAAATGTCTGAAGACATATGCATCCAGTGCAACACTGCAGTCCGACCCCGTCAACACGGGCTTCAATGTGATGGGTGCTTAAGATGGCAGCACAGAACGTGTGGAACAGGAGTTACCCTAAACGAATACAGATATGCTATTAGACAACGTACAAATATTGAATGGTCATGTGCAGAATGCTCTCGACAAAATAATAATGACAATGTCAGTGGTGACAATAGTATTGTTAGTGATAATATTGACGACAATAGCGTTTCCAGACCTAATGCTATTTTCATTGTTCAGCATTCATTCAACACAGTGGATGAGGGATCAAGGACTGAACATACACAATCTTTCAAGAGAGAGAGAGAAAGAGAAAAAACACCACAAAAATACAGGGACAATTATTTACATTTTGGGATGAATATCGGAGAGGTGAAATTAGTACAAGTAAATTGCTGAGGAGATGTGCTGAAATCTATGGGCCATAAAAATCATGTAATTTTATTTGTCCTGTAAAGTTAGACATATTTGTCATTTGATGTTTATGCTTAATACTTTGTGCTAAAACGATATGTGATATTGTGCTACCACTAAACTGAATGTCAAAAATATTGTTTGTTGTTATTTTCATATATTTGAAAGATATCTTAATAAAACTTTGAATTTAAGGCAAGTTTTAATTGTTGTTATGTTTTTTTCTAACCCCGCAGGGCTAAAAAATCTAGGTGCCGAAACGACTTACCTTGGTGCCGAAACGACTTGGTGCCGAAACGACTCGGTGCCGAAACGACCTGACCGGGTGCCGAAACGACTTACCCCCGGTGCCGAATCGACTTGGTGCCGAATCGACTCGGTGCCGAAACGACTCGCACCCAATAAAACAGCAAATCGCACTACGGTGTGAACCAATAAGTTACATTGATTCATTTTGAACATGGAAATGAGTAGAAGCCAACAAAAACTGAATTAAATTTCTGTTAAGAGCAGACGAAAAATAACAGAGTAATTCAGGAACTTTTGTTGTATATTATATTTCAACTGCTGTTACCAATTTCGTTACAATAGAATCAAAGTGCATGGAGTCAGTGAGGATTGCCTCGCTACTCATTGAGAGCTCTATGATTGAGTCTGTGAGGACCGCCTCGCAACTCTGCGGCTTGGGGAAGAAACCCACCTCTCGCTCCATCTATAGCAACAATCACACAAAAGTCACAATATAAAATAGCGGATTCTTATCTCCCTCTTCCTGTAACTTTTCTGATTGAACACTCGCAAATTTTCTTAAAACACTCTAACACTCCCAAAACAGCAACCTGTTTGGGTTTCTTTTTCCTCTCTAAAAAAACAGCCATTAAACTGCGGTTTCAGTATTGCCATAAATACCCTTGCGTTTCTTAGTAAAACACCGTGGAGCAGAATTCTTGTAGTTATGCATAATTCCGAGTACCTGCTCCAAAAACCCCTGCAACACGCTCTCGATGACCTAGAACAATGGTGTGCCAAATGGAGAATTAAGCTAAATGCCAATAAAACCCAACGAATCACCTTTACCCGCAAGAAAAATAAACGAGATTTTGACCTAAAACTTATGGATAACACCCTCCCAGAATGCAAAGAAGCGAAATTCCTGGGCATCACCATTGATCAGAAACTGTCCTTCAACAAACATACCGACGAACATGGCGAAAAAAGCTACTAAACGAATTAACTTACTGAAAATGCTCAAGGGAACTTCATGGGGGGCCAACTAGTCCACCCTACTCAAACTATACAAATCCTTTGTGCGCCCAGTACTCGAATACGGTGCAATAATACTAATTGACCTCAACCAAACTAATATGGGAAAACTCCAGAGGGTCCAAAATCACGCGCTTAGAGTTGCCCTCCGCGCCCCATGGGACACACCCATAAAACACTCCACGACAGGGCCGATATCCCCACCATTAAAGACCGCCTAGCCACCCTGGCCGCGAAAAATCCTGACCGGTTAGCCGACAGCGAACTAATCTCCGAACTTGGAGTAATTTGCGAAAGCCGACAAAAGCCCCAAAATTGCAATCAAAATTAAGACCGCTCGAATAAAAACTAGGGAATGACAAGGTGAACTGCGATCCCCGACGTCCCCCGAATACCCCTAAACTAAATTAAAAAAATAAGTCCGCAAACAGCGA